>JAPYYZ010003675.1:0-11379 GCA_030522705.1 Eretmocerus eremicus
GCGCGAGCGCCAAATCCGGGGGCTCGGCTGCCCCAACTTGTGGGGCTCGCGGGCTCCCATGGCAACGGCTTGCCAGCTCCCAACATTTTCTCCGTGCAGCTTTTCGCGCACTATAGCTGGTTTTTTGTCTGCTACTAAGATTACATGATCGTCGGCAAACGCTTCTGAATAAGTATTATTACCAGAGTTCAGACCGAACAGGCTGGGGATTTTCCAAGTGAAAATGTTAAACAATTCCGGCGAGTTCACTGTCCCCTGCATCAGACCTTCGAGAACATTGAATATCAGTGAAGGGCATGTCGTGCCATTCCAAACTACGAATGTCCGATTTGTGGTCATGTGCCACACCATTTTTATGAGGTCGATAGGGTAGTTAGCCCGCAATAGTATATCCGTCCTCCCGCGTGGGAGACCAGGACCTTGTCCACTAGGCCACGGCGGCGTCCTTCCTTTTTGACTAAAAGAGTTAGATAGTTCCTATTGACCAAAATTTTTCGGATAGTTCCGTTCATGATCAGCCATTTTTAGATAGATATCTACAATTCTGCCGGACTAGATCAAATTTTACGAATCGAGATTTCTGAACGCCACACGAAATTCTCGTATAACTCGGAAAATACGCATTATTTTGGAAAAAAATACTTTTTTGTCCGAATTTGAAGAATCTACAGAAAGAGTTCAGTACATTTTTCTCCAAAATGGCGTCTGTTTCAAGTTATTGATGAAAACAGATTGAGTCATGGGGAAATCTCTCATAACTTAGGAAGTATTCATTATGTCGAAGGATATTATCAATACTTTTCCATTCAAATCCAAAAAAACCTGCAAACAAAGTTTAGTACATTTTCTTCCAGAATGCCGCCTAATTCGAGTTATCGATCAAAACAAAAAACATCAAATTATCAAATGATGTGGTTTTCTCAATATTTTCGAAAAAGATGCATATTGATACATACTAGATAGGATCCTGACTGTTAATTTCCTTGGAATTGACTTGCATCAAAACTAGCCTATTTTGTTGATTGAAAAAATTACATGATTGAATGATTTGATTTTTTTGTTTTGATTGATAACTCGAATTGAGCGGCATTCTCGAGGAAAATGTACTGAGCCTTTATTGTAGGTTTTTTGGATCCAAACAAAAAAGTATTGAACACATCCTCTGAAATAATGACTACTTTCCAAAATATGAGAGAATTTCCCATGACTGAATTAGTTCTCATCGATAACTTGAAACAGACGCCATTTTAGAGAAAAATGTACTGAAAATTTGTGAAAGATTTTTTAAATCTAAACAGAAAGTTATTGATGAGATTTTTAAAAAAATGCAGTTTTTCCGAGTTATGAGAGGATTTTGCATGGAAATCAGAAATTTTGATTCGTAAAAATGCATTTAGTGCAACAGAATTGTAGATATCGATCTGAAGAATTTTTTGAGGGTAGCTTACGTCATTTTAAACAAAATCCCGCATGAGTTTGGCGATCCAACGGGTGGATGGCGAGCTAAAAAATAAAAAGGGCCATTTTTTTCAACGGGCCACAGCACCGTTTTTGCGTTGGAAAAACGTATGTGAATAAAAAATTTTAGCACCCTATCATCTTCCAGTTTAGACTTCAAAATTAGGGTTGCACCTCCCCTTAATGACGGATTGATGTGAAAGCTTTTCCGTAGAACTATGTAATTGAGGCTCAAATTTGGTTTTTTGTACACTACAAACTTCCAAAATCTCACAACTGTAAGACAGACGATGGACGGATCTCAATCACATCCTCTCGAGTTCAACAGGTGACTTTCGTGTAGGAAAAGAGCGATTAGATGTGACAGGATGTTCGAGTAACTAGACAGAAATAAAATTTATTCAAACTCACTGAAGCGCATGTCGGATACAGATGTATTGCGTTGTAATCCTTGTACCGGTCGATGATCGACTGAACATGAAGATCATTACAGGCATCTCAATATATAAAGCAAAACTGTGGAATTATTGTGAGCATGAGAATGAATTGACAGCACGTGAACACGTGCAACATATTTACTGAAACATTTGATGGGTCTCATATAATGAGGCTTTCCGACGTCAATGAAAACGTCAACCTTTAGTAGAAGCGCCACAGACCTTTTGAATTTTAAGCACCAAAGTTTGATGTTTGGATAAGCTTTGTAGAACAACAGTGATTCCGGGTTGACATTGGCCGGGTCCTATTGTAATCTTTAGATATTGTTCGAATCACTTGAGATATTGTTACCCAGTACTCCTTTGGAATTCCCTATGAGGGGTTTCCCCACAGTGTCGAAATGAGGAGAATCGTTTTGTATTGATATCTTATCTACCTTACGTTCAATTGTGAATAGAAATTCAATAATTCTAGTCGTTCGTTTGTCATCTAACTCTAAGACTCGAAATAAGAAGCTCAATCTAAGTTGCAAATTTGGTTGATGGTGGTAAGAAATGATTTGTGCGCTCTGCTATAGCAAGCTCGAATAGAACATCAAGAATTTGTTCCTAGGACCCTTCTTATGAAACTACCCCTTTCAACTGTGGTTCCGAATTTCGGACGATTTCGGCTAAGCGAGCTCCATTCATATTAATAAATTTGATAGTTTTGATAATTCTCCTCGAACTCGTCTAATTTTTTCGTTTTCTCAAAGAAGTATGCCAAACTTGAAGTAGTATCAAACCAATTCGAATCGATAACAATTTTTTTTTTTTTTTTGATTTATTCAAATCCATTATATGGATTTGAATAAATCTATCATCTTTAGCTCCTCAATTTTCAATTGGATTAAAATAAGAAGTCAAAAATTGCAATCATCACCGATGATAGACTGAGCGATGAAATCATCTATATGATGAATGAATCCATCACTTCAGCAAAACTTCACCGCAAGCGTCACCGTCTCTAATAGAGATCAGACTCGAAACTCAATTCCCAAATATGTGATGACGCTGATTCGAATCTATCTGGCATTTAGTTTATTCTGGTTCTCACTTGAAATCAATAGATTCAATAATTCGACAATGTTGAGATAGCAGCAGCATTGGCATTCGAGAGTCAACAACCGCTCTCCGTGCCGATTTCAGAGCGCTTATAAGTGGATTGCACTTGGGCGCTAATTTCACGTCGTTGCTTTGCTCTTGTAAACAAATTCAGTTTGTAGAAGCCCGCAAAGGACACCGCAGCAAAAGCGGGAATTTCTGCCCTCGGTAAAATTTGACCAAATTTTGGGGGTAAATAGATCGAATCACGCAGATTCTGATGCATGCAGCAGTATCTCTCGAAAAATTCATTTTCAAGAGCTTGATTTGTTTTAAAATTGTTCGATTCTTGTTTATGGAAGCGCTTTGTTTACATTCTTCGGCGGAGAACGCGGTTCTATTTGAACAATCAATACGAGCATTTCAATGATAATACTGATTTGCACAATTGATTAGTGTCACCTGACGATATTTGAATATTATTTTGATATTACAAAAATATGACTTCGAGCGCAAAAATATTTTTCGGAGAATCTCGGCTTTTTTTGACGTGGAAAACTGTTCCGGCGCTAACTCGGATATTCACATTAGCTCGAGGAACTCAGTGAGGACACAAATTCTCTGCAGGTTGAACGGCCGTCTGACACAATTGACCATCGCGTGCATTGATTTGTATGATTATGATATTCTGAATCAAACGAGACCATTCTCAACGTCACAAGCTTACGATGGTAGTGTATTTTGAGATTCAATACTAGAATATCGATGCGATCCACGCGGAGACAAGTTTACCAGCTTAAAAATGTCGCATGCCCCGGAAATTGCGGGACGTCCCTGGGACTTGGTTGCCCGGACAACATTCGACGGTCGCGCCGCACATTTCCCGGGCGCGCTGCACATTTCTCGGGAGCGCCACAACTTTTGCAAGCCAGGTCACGATTTGTCGGGCTCTCTCCGCTAACCTCTCCGCGACAAATCGTGGGCTGGCTGGCAAAAATTGTGGCGCTCCCGAGAAATGTGTGGAGCGCCCGAGAAACGTGCGGCGCGACCGTCAAATTTTGTCCGGGCAACCAAATCCCAGGGGTCCCGCAATTTCCGGGGCATGCGACGTTTTAAGCTGGTAAACTTCTCTCCGTGCATGCCAAACAGCGTTGTCGGAAAAAATGGGCAGCCTCCCATGCAGCAAAATTCATGGCGCAGAACGTTTGAATCTTCGAATTGACTCGAAGCGCTACGTTCACGTTGCTTCGCGGGCTTAAGCGAACGCAACCTCTGATTCGATGAAGCGAGATATACCGTTCTCTTTCGTTTGAGCGCTAAAGAACCGTGCTGTGTCTTGAGCAGAGTTGAACATAATTTATATCACACGCTAACTTGAGAGGGATCTCCCTTCGTTAACCCCAAAATACTTCCGAAACTTGGAAATCGCGCTACTGTTCAGGGATTTTTATCAGTCCGTTGAGGGTGAATATATCGAACTCAAGATGGAGCTCGATATATTTACCTCCATATCTAGACTTTTGATTTTTTTATCCCTGTTCAAGGCGCTCCACAGACGCCGAGATATATAAAAATGATTTAATGATCCTCCTTTCATTCTTCTTTGGAGTCAGGGTTGTTTAGAGAATGAATAGGGAGGTACTTATGATATGGGTTCGATGTACTAAATCTCATCCATAAGTGAACTCTAGGTTTCACTGATGATTCCCAAATATCCATTCGATCGCGAAGATATTAATGTTTAATCTCATCATCATTTCATTTAGGTAATAAAACTGAATAAGTATAGTTTGTTTCCGAGAACTATGACCTTATTCGTGTTTCTGATAGCTACTCGTTCTCTTCCTTGATGATCCGAAAGAAGATAATTCTGTCAGTGATCAGAATTCGAGGAATAGCTTCCAAGCTCACGAGCGACAAGAGCGAAACAGGATTGATAAATGAATTTTCTTACTCAAAAGATTATACGCTATAATGAGATAACTCACTCCTATCTCCGATAATATCTTGGAGCAAGAAGTACTTGTTCTTGATTGAATGGGAATTGAATATTTTCTAATCCATACGAGCGATGCATTGATATCATTTGCTTCTCGCTGCATCAAAATTCATGGAAACAAGAGCGTATCTTGAAATTTTCGAGATCTTCAAAATTCTCATTATCATTGAATTTTTCAGATCTGGTGTGAGACGTCGTGTCCAAAAATATTGAGAACGAAGGGGGAGGAGTCGTCTAAGGAAAGAGTTTGAGAATGACCACAACTTCTTTCTCAGTTACATCACTTTCATTCTCGCACATTTTGGGACACAATTTCTCAGACCGGATCTCCGAAATACGGATTTTGACTCAAAATGTTTGAGATGCGGATATGTACTCAAAAGTTTTGAGATATAGAGCTTTTTATTTCTACAAAAATGAGATAGATCTTTATATTTTCTCTAGTGGGAAATAGGGCTCTCTATTCTCTCAGGAATGAGATGGGGCTTTCTATTCTTTCATACATGAAATAGGGCTTTTTGTTCTTCCAAAAATTGGGCTACAGCGTTTCTACCCGCAAATGTCAATCCGGTTCCTCATTTACTAGTTCAGCACATTTGCGATTGAGTTGAATTTATAATCACTAGTTGTGCTATCCTCGTGTAGCCGACGTTGAATTTACGGTATCCAGTCGATTCAAATTGAAACTGAAAATCGCGCTAAATTATGATCCTCAAAATAATCTCTCCATCTCCGATAACAATGAGCAACTGAGTCTAAGATTCTGTCGAGATTTCTCGAATTTTCCAATATTTCATGGTGTTCCTTGAAGAGAATTAATTTGCCTGGGTTACCAGTGATTTTTCTTTGTACGTGGCGGAGTACTCGGTAGCATGAATTCTGCCGTTAAACACGACTGGAAAAAGGTATTCTTGAAGCAACATGAAAATTGCCGCAGTCCTCGTGTCTCTCACACTTTTTTGGCTGAATTCTTCTGAATTATAAAACGCCCTAACAGTATATTTCCAAATCAAGTAACGTAAATTAAAAAGATAGAGATCCAATCGGATCCGTCTTTATCACTAATCGTGATCCAGGAACGCAGTTACAGACCTTATTCCGTAGCTTTCTATAATTTGCCATCTGGTTCTCCATAGATGAGTCCCGAAGAAGCCCGAAAATTTGCTTGGAAACGGGCTAGTGGATAATCTTTTGCGCTTCTCCGATAGGACTGCTTGAAATTCCTCTGTATGAGTTAATCTTGGCTCGAATTAATTTTCTGCGTCGGTATATCTTATACGATATTCCATTTCACATGGCTCATCATCGGAATGGATCTGATGCGAGAGGACCAACGTTATGTAGCTGGTTCAAAATAGGATAAAATCCTAAAACCGTCAGTGGCGCTCTAAGGTATGCCAAGTTACTTTCAAGTACCAGCGCGCTTATCTCTGGCTCACCTCTACCGAATGATGTTTAATAGTGAGTCATTCTTGAAGGAATTGAATCAGCTATTGTTTGAACATAGTTTTGGGACTCATAATGTACCCTCATATGCAGAAAAATTACGTCTTACGAATTTTCATTGAACATGTTCATATTCTTATTCACAGACTGTGAGTTTTTTGCAAGCGCCCGTGAACTCATAGGCTCAAAATTGGTTTCAACCAGTAGTTGGCTCAATCCCCTACAAAATAACTCGTTCCTCCAATCAATTTGATGTAATAGAGCCGGAGATGGACGCGTTTCAATCTCGGAAGGGCCCGGGGCTCACAGACTAGATACCGATTTTTTCTACATCTTAAAATGTTAAGACCCGGGGTCCTCTAGATCAGATCACCTTCAGCAAGGAGTCATTCTATAGAAAATTGTAGTGGCTATCGATTCAAGATACGTATCTTCAAAGCTGTGAAACCTCATCCCTGCAGAATAAAATGGGTTTTGAGAATCAGAAAAACAGTATCCCAGGTTTTCCGCTGTTCCGACTATATCTTATGGTAAACGATGCTCGAGACAGCTAGTCCCAGTAAAAAGTATCCTCGTGAATATGTTGCGATGAATAAACAGCCTGTTATCAGATAAACATATCGAGAGAACTGTGTACGGGTTTGTTGAAATATGACAGGGCCCAAATGAGCTTCTTGAGGGCTGAGGTTCAAATTTCAACTCTAGAAGTTAAAAAATGAAGAAACCCGCTTCGATAGAGATATTAAAATAGCAACAGAGACTGCCCTTACAAAACTTAAGGGAATAAGGGTGGAATGCATGGGAGTTATGGAATGACAAAGTTTATTAAGATGGGATTAGAAGAAATCTTTATAAAGAGTATGGATGTTGATAAATTCGGTCAGTGGACAGTATCTGAGATTAAGACTCCGAAATAGATTAGTTTCTTGGAGAGATGTTGACGAATTTATGTGCTAGATCCCAAGGAGGAATGTGGAAGGGAGTGAGGAATTCTGCGACGCAAAGAATAAAATGTTGAGTCTCGAGGTTAAATCGGTGATGAATAAGTCATAAAATGAGGCAAGAGAACGAGATGGGAATTTCTTCCAAATCGCAAACAGGCCATGATCCCCCTAGTTGACAAAGCCTCGAGGCCGGAATTTAAGCAAGGGGAGTACTATCTCCATATCCCAGATAAGCTCCAATCCCAGTAACCAACGAAATTTCAAGAACGGTGTTCCATCAAGTTGAGATTCATCCCCAAATCCTAGACAGATCATAAAACTGCAAGCTAACAAACCCTAAAAGCCAAAATGTTGGCGAGATGGGAAGTGTACACTGGAATTCCGGAGATCAACAAACGCAGATCAAAAAACCCTCGAGACCAGAACTTCTGTGAGTTGGTGACTATTCTCAAATCCCAGATAGGCCACGAACCCTCAAAGTTACGAACCCTCAAGACCGAAATTTCTGCAAGGGGAGACTACCCCTAAATACCAGACAATCTTTGGATACCGTGAGCTAAGCAACCTGCGACACCGGAATTATGAAGGGGTGGGACCTAACACAGGATCCAGACAGGTTATGATCCCGCAGACTGACAAACCCTCAAGACCACAGTTCTGGCGAGGTGGGAACTATCCCCAAATCTCGGACAGGCTATAAAACCACAAGCTAACAAAACCTCGAGAGAAAAAATTTGGTTAGATGGAAATTATCTCCAAATTCTAGCCAGGCTATGAACGTGCAAGTTACCAAACCCTCGAGACCGGAATTTCGGCGACGTAGAACTCATCTTCAAATCTCAGATAAGCTTTGATATCGGCGAACTGAGAAACCCGCGCGACCGGAATTTCGGCGAGGTGAGACCTATCCTCCAATCTTAGACCAGGTTATAAACCTGGTAAGCGACAAACTCTCGCGACCGAAATTTTGACGAGGTGGAATGTCACCCCGAACCCCAGACAGGATATAAGCCCGCAAGCTTCCATCAAACCCTCGAGATCGAGATTTTGGTGAGATAGGAAGTATCTCCCAATGCCAGACAAGGTTCGAACCCCAGAAGTCCGAAAATCTGCGAGAAGGGAATTTTGATGCAGCGGAACCTATTCCGTAGTCCCAGAAAGGCTCTGAACCCGGAAACTAAAAGCTCTCGAATGGATGAGCTATGCCGATACGAGCACAAGCCGATACGAGTACAATGGGACCTGCTTCCCATGGCATGAATTCTTGTACAATTTCCCCTTCCCCCCTCCCCCTATAGCCGATACGAGCAAAGGGCGATAGGAGCACAACGTTGCCTCCTGGATTATCGTGCAGTATATAACGTGTGCGTATGCGTGCGCGCGCCTGCGAGAGCTCTTCTAGCGCTGGCAGGAGTTCCTACCTTACCGACTGATGGTAACGAAGATATCTACTTTAGCTACAGTTGGTAATGCAGATATCTACTGATGATGTAGATTCCTACCTTGCCACCGCGAAGGAGTCACATACCGACGCTCGGAAGGGAAGGGGCCTACCTCACCGACCCGCCGACTTCTCATGTGCAATTATGGGGCTGTAGCCCACCGACACACCCACGCCACTTCCACCTGTTGAGTCCAAAGACTCATGACAGCATTTCAGAATGCTATCACACTTCGAGGTTTCGATGTAGGCACCGGTTAAGGTCTCTTTGGGACCCTTATCCATGGCGCCATCTCAACCTCATCCCCCTCCCGGTACCTGGGTGTCGGTCTCGGAGGCTTGAGCAGGACGGGTTCAGGAGTCAGGTCAATGATTGGCATTGAGGGCAATGGGGCCATCGAGGCCTCATAATTCCTAACAACTTCATTGAAGAGAGCGTCAAAGCCAGATATCCAGTATGAGTCCATGGTTAGCAATGACTCACTCACCCGCCGAACTGGCCTCTTATGGGGAGTCGAGCCGCCGTGGCCGCTGATATCTGTCATTTGATTGGCTGAACCCGATTCCCCCAGCCCGAGTCGAGCCCACGTGGCCGCTGATAGCTAGCATCTGATTGGTTAGTTGCGATTCCCCTTACTGTCAACTTGATCCGTTTGATGATGCCGCCTTCCGAGAACTTGTGTACAAGTCTCAACCCGTTCAGGGTCTCGGCGCCCAAGCGTCGACGTCTTCAAAGAGAACACCGTCACGTGGGAGTAAACAATGTTTCCCCAAGGCCTTTGATATTGCCGCCTCTGCGATAAGGTTCCAAGAAATTCACACACATGTTCTAGAGCTCCGAGGTACAATGTCGGCGACTTCTAAAGCCATCACTGTCATCAAAATGTAAACAAACCTTCCAATAACCCGTCAAATCAAAAACACTAGTAACGGAGCCGTCATTTTCCTGAGAAATCAAAGTTCAGGTCCGAACCTGCATGGACCAATCACTGACGAAGGACTTACCGTCTCAGCGGCAAATCTGCCTATATAAGAGAGCCTATCCAGGTCAGGAGTTCATTATTTCGATTAATCCATTCCAGTGCTCTTGGTAAGTACTGAATCATTGCCTTGGATCAGGCAGGTAGGTCTAATGATGATGCTCTACACTCTTATATAAAATACCATAAAGTCCTGCATGCACAATTTATCCTATCATACATGAATCATGATTTGCGGTTCACAGATCTGTTCTGAATTGCGGCGAACTCCCAGCACTGAGATGATCTCATCGTTGTCCATACTTTTTGGCATCACTCTGCTATTGAGCTTTTCAACTTTGCAGTTTTTGAGACCATCTCAGTGTTGAGAAGAGTATTCTCAACTATTCAGATTAGACCTGTGAGCTGCAGGTAAGATTCATCAAAAGTCTGAATTCCCCGGTGAGCTAGCATATAATCCCAAAAGTGACGATCTCGATTCGACTGTGTCAGTAATCTTGACGTGATTTGGATGTTGTATGCTAGCTCAGCGAGGAACTTCTACTTACTATTAGCTTTTGCAGATTTGGATCGCTTGGACCTTCATCTACTTCATTTGCCCTGGTAAGTATATACATATTTTCCTTTCAATTTCAAATTCCTGGCGAGCTAGCATACAATCCCCAAGTGAGAATCTTGATTTGGTGAACGTGTCAGTCATTTTGACGCTACTTGGAGGTTGTAAGCTAGCTCAGCGAGGAACTTCGGATTTCCCCACTAATCTTTTGTTTTTCAGGTGTTAGCTTTTGCAGATTTGGATCGCTTGGACCTTCATCTACTTTATCTGCCCTGGTAAGCATATACATATTTTCCTTCCAATTTCGAGTTCCTGGCAAGCTATTATACAATCCCCAAGTGATAATCTTGATTTGGTGAAGGTGTCAGTCATTTCGACGCGACTTGGAGGTTGTATGCTAGCTCAGCGAGGAACTTTGCTTATTAATCTCTAATTTTGATTTTTCTTCTACAACAGCTTGAAACGGGAATACATTCATTCCCTTGAGTTTTCGGAATTCTAAAATCTTGTGAGTATATGTAATTTTTTTCCTTCTTCTATGAGATGAAATAATTTTTGTGTATTTTTCCAGGTATCATGTGGCATTAACCCGAAACTAAGCCGGAGCCTGCTGAGACAATAGTGGAACCCCACGGATATGAATCTGCGGTTGTATGGCATCCTACACTCCAGGAAGATTCAAAATACGATATGTTGAGCATCACCCTGGAAATGATGGCTCTAAATTTCGGAAAAGATGTGTCCAGAATCGATGATAACACCGGCACACAAAAAAAAGTACTTGTACTTTTGACCAGACCCATCTTACTATATGTATTTTGGCCCGCTGAAACCGAATTCGAGCTCGGTTTTGCCCGCCGACCTCTTTTATCCCCGAAAAACGAAATATTTTCAAAATTTTCAGCTATTTTTTTTCGTTTTCCGGGGGAATAAGAGGTCAGCGGGCAAAACCGAGCTCGAATTCGGTTTCAGCGGGCCAAAATACATATAGTAAGGTGGGTCTGGTCAAAAGTACAAGTACTTTTTTTTGTGTGC
>JAPYYZ010003676.1:0-16666 GCA_030522705.1 Eretmocerus eremicus
CTTGAGTAGAGCAAAATAGGCATTACTTAGGCACACTGACCTCCTTCACTTGAACAAAAGCAATCTAATCATGTCCGAAGATTCACGATGAAAAATAACCATGTCTCAGAGACGTCGATTGCCTCAAATACCCGTCGCTCCTCACTCTATGGCAAGTGTGGCTCGATTATCCGTAGCAAAAACACGCCCGATCTACATACTCCAAGCTGCAGCAGCCTCTAGCTATTATCAGTGAAAACTTTCGCGTTTGGCAGAGGCCTTAATACGAACCAAGATAAACATCCAGATCTCGCCCGGAAGCAAATGCTAAAACGCCACAGACGAGCGGTAATCCACTTGAGCTGATTTTCAAAAGAGATTCTTGACGCGGAAGCGCGAATATTTACCCACATAGCAAGGGTCAAATCGTTTGTGGAAAAACTCTGCGAACGAAGCGTCAGCGGGGCAAGCGTGGAACCAGCGAGGACTTTACTTGACGTTGAGAAATTTAAAAGAAAACATCGCACCCGCCAATGGCTTCACGAAGGCGTCCCAACTCTTGCTTGGGAGGATATTTACTCTTGA
The DNA here is from genome assembly GCA_030522705.1 of Eretmocerus eremicus. NCBI lineage: Eukaryota > Metazoa > Arthropoda > Insecta > Hymenoptera > Aphelinidae > Eretmocerus > Eretmocerus eremicus. Next base: position 565 of record JAPYYZ010003676.1, read on the forward strand.
GGGCTTTCGGTCGTTGCCAAATTTTAGAGGTCGTTTTTCCACTCTGTCTATACTTACAATCTGTGTACAATGACCAGCAGCCAGTCACATTTGATGGTAGATGTTACCGGTGCATAATTGGTCAAAAGTTTGAGCTTTCAAAGCAACAATGTTCTTCATATTCATTGCTGGATATATCGAAGCGAGCGGGCAGTAGACAACTTTTTCTTAGTTTCTTTTGAAGCTATCTTCATGGAACTTTGCAAGCATTATCGTTGTTCTCTGACCAGCGAGGTGTTCGACCTTTGGGCGAGCCTTTGAATCACAGATTTGGCTGACAATTTGAGAATCGTCTTTATTTAGGACCAATAGACGGTATGTAAAGCCGCAGAGTCTAACGTAGATAGCTTTTTTTCAATATGGGCCTATATGGGCAGTACTAATACTCTGGGCTATATATAAAAAATGATTGGGCGTTAGACTCTGCGGTTTCAGATATCATCTTTTGAAAATGAAAGGAGACAGCTCTCAAAGTTTCAGCCAAATCTGTGACCCAAAGGTCGAGGAACAACATCTCTCTCAACATCTCAACACGTGGAATTGATACTTCAGATTCTTGTAAGGAGCCAGTAGACCCGTAAGGTCATTAAATAAAATAAAATAAAATAAAATCTCTGATTCCAATCACGTATTGAAATCGTGAAAAGTCAAGGTTTCAGTGGTATTTAGTTCGTAAATCGGCATTGGAGGACTGATTTTATATTTCCTTATCAACCTCATATTCGAGGCCGATTTATAATGAAATATCGATCACAATTTGATCATCAAGATGTTAATCAATGAAGAAATGCATCTGATTGACATCGCGAGAAAAATCGCCTGGACCCAAGATCGAACTGGGAACCTTCTCAATGCCGGTGAGACGCTCTGCCAGATGAGCTATCCAGGGCTCGGCGACTCTCTGTCCCGATGTTAGTCATATACATTTGTGCCTTTCCTGTGCCGAAGGCGCCTGAGTTCAGGCTACCCTTTTCGAGCTTGAATCGTCCTCTTATGTGAATCAATGGTATTTAGTTCGTAAATCGGCATTGGAGGACTAATTTTATATTTCCTCATTAACATCAAGGTTTCAGTGTTATACGTTCCTTCATGATTTCTGAATCACGGTGATCTATTCCAAGATACGCCTTTTTTTTCTTTTGAGTAAACAACCATATCGCAGACCGCAAACGACCCTCAGAAACTTTCTGGGTAGGATCTTGGAGATCTCGACTCGCACATTTAAACGTTTTTAGTTTCATACTGAATGAAGGCTTCCACTCAAAATTGCAGGGAACCAAAAGGTTTGCACTTCTCTTGGAAATTTTGGCCTTTCCCATCTGATGAACTTCATGTAAAATTTGGTAAAAAGAATATTGATACAATAAATAAAAAAGCTCAAATTTTTTTCCAACGAAGAATACGAAGAGCTTCAAAGTAATCTGAGGAAAATCTGTGTGCAATTCGCTGGCTTCGAGGTATCAAACTGTGAAGATGAAATAAAATTTTCTTTGGGTGAGATCAGATTTTTGATTGGTGGTGCGTAACATGAAGTGAGTATGCCTTTGTTCCGACTCGAGATCTCCGACGCATGCACTCGCGAATCTTCTCCTGCATTTCTTCTAGATTTGTCAAGATGGAATATCGGGAAATTAGCTGGTCCGACCAATCCAAATTGATCCATGCATTTTTTTGAACAAATAAAGTTGGTTTTGGCCACTTCTGACTTTTTATCCTTTATCCAGTGAAAATCCGGCAATAAGAATTGGCCCCACCAATCGTGTATTTTGCCTCATTCTATTTGCCTCATCTACATCCTCTGAAAGTCTTTTCCAGGAAGCCGAAATTCGTTTTCAGCAGATTTCACAAGTTGATTACGGAAAAAAACCCTGTGTATGTACCTAATCTGCTCCATGCCCCTTTTCTGAATTAGCTCTCCCCTTATTTAGAATTCATCCACCGCGAGCACAGAATATTTGAAAGGGTATAGCAACGAAGCGTGCAGAACGAGCCAAGATATGTAAATGCACATTAAGTTTGGATATCTGGGAGGCGAGATATCGCGATTTTACAAAGCGCACCCTCATCTTACAATGATAAAATTTTTTCCCCGTAAATCTGCAACAAATCGGCTCCAAGTTGTTGAAATTTGACGGATCTTGATTAAGCTTTTAGGGTTTGAGATGCTCTCCAAGATGAGACGAGTACGTTGAAAAATATTGAGGCGTTCAAAAGTAATGAGTGACGCAAAGGTAGTGGGAACAAATTGAGCATACCAACCTTATCTTTCCTTCAGGAAAAAATTCACCCCATAGTTGAATAATGCTATCACTCAGTATCAGAGTCCAGCGAGCTTGAGTGCAATACTGATTTTGTAATAGTTATCCCGCTCACGGTGGAATTTAGGTACGGCTCCCATTAATTATTGTGAGGTGGAAATCACATAATATTATCATGAAAATGATGATTTTAGGCAAAATTGGCGACTTGGAAATTGTATAGGTTCTATTGTTCCTCAAAAATAAGACATTGTCCGGAATTCATCCATGCGGAAACGTGTTCTTCCAATATCTAATGATTAATCTAAAAATTATCAAAATCCTCTCCGATTTTCATGATGTATGCAACAAAAATATTACAAAATATTGAAAAATTCGTTTTTTAAATTATACATCAACAGGAGCAGTCGCATTAGAATAATACCTCCCACTTAGGCAATCAGAAGATCGTCTGCCAGCTATCCATCATCACCAAAGTCAAATCAATCTACCGAGACTCTGGAATCAGGAGGTATGTACCTATCTGGCGTGGTTTCAATCTCTGCTTACACAGCCGGAGACATACACACTACGAGACGGCTTTGCGACATCTGCGTCTCGGTAATGTACTGCTCGGTGACACGAGTAGCTGCTCAGCTTACGTCGAGGCAAAGGAGGGCTGCTCCAGAGGCTCAAGGGCCGCATTGCACATCGAGAACACGCAGATGCAGAGCAGAGCCGCTGATCATGCTTGAAACGTTTCCATTTGCGTGAAGATACACAGACCGGTGCATATCATGCATATGCATCGCACGAAAAGCCATCGGTTCGAGCTTTACCGCGCCTGGATCTAGCTTTTGGTTGGCGCTTCTGGAAAATGTGCTCGTATCTCGCCGAGTAACTATCAGCATCAACGCAATATCTGTTCGATAGAAGCTACTCGTTGTGTTGCCGAGAACCGCGATGAGTTTTGCCCCTCGCGGAATACTTGCGGCAAGGGCTGAAGTGGAAATTGATGGGGTTCGGACGCAAGCATTCTCTGCGCGTGGATCGATCGTCGCTTTACCGATGCTCGATCCGCGCGACTATTTAAGGAGCTTCAGATGTAACGAAGCTCTGACGCTTTGTATGCCCTGCGGTTGTTTGCAGAATTTCTCATTCTGGCGTGAGGACAGGTCGAGTAATCGGGGATCGAATTATCTTGAGGATACCCGAGTTTGATAGTTTGGAAAGTATGCTCATCGTGAATCGCACTATTACGAAGCTATTCCGGCTTTTCATGGAAGACGGAGGTTGAGTGAAGCCAATCAGCCTCTGCGTGTATGAGTCACCTGTATAGTATAGAACTTTCAAAATACAAACTTCGTATTATTGGCCAGCAAGTGAAGCTACAACGTATAAATCCATCACACCGAGAAGCGGATCAATATGTTGGGGACCGATTTTACCTGGAAGTGTTCCTTTCATGGGCTAAAGAAGGCTTCTTTTGAAAACTCCGCAAGAGTGTATCTTTTTGGAACAAAATCAGGACCGCAAACACTCAAAATCACTGCATTTAAGACTCTTTTATATCTTTTAATGGCTCGCAAGAGATCAAAATGATAACATACAAGCGCTCTATCGGATTATTCATAAAATGCCAGGAGTCGACAGTCAGTGGCCCTGATATGATGCAATAGTTCTTATTCAGTTGTAGTGTCGGCTTCAGCATAGGGCAAAGTCTCAGAGGATTAAGAACGAAAAACAGTATTTTTCATGGACTGTGCCGGAAAGTGCCATTCCTGCATAGTTTCTCCATTTTCCTTACCTTACAGTCGATAAAAATAGTATAGTTCGATACAAGGGCGTAAAAACAGTTTTTCGCATCAGAGTGATGGGTTTTCAGTCTGAGCCGCTGGTGAGGGTCGGAATCATTACGAGGATGCGAAAATAAGGTTCTACGCCCGTCTATCGAACTATACTTCTCGACAATCTGTGAGTGAAATTTGCCAAGCCGCATAATGTACGATTTTGGCAATCTGTGAGTGGAAGTTGTCGAACCTTGCTTGAAAGTTGACTTCCCGCACGGATTGTCAACTGTATGTGTGAGATTGTCAAAAAACATTATTCGATACACGAGCGTAAGACCTACTGTTCGTATTCCGGGGTGATTCCGGCGGGAGCCTCTCATTCGGGCTGGAAACCATCACTCAAGTGCGAAATAGTACATTTCGATACAAGGGCGGGAAAATTTATTTCCGCACTCCGAGTGATATTTTCCGGCCCGAGCCGGATACGAGGGTCGGATTTATCACGATGATGCAGAAATCATCTCGACCGAGTGCCGAATACCACTTTTCCATCGGCTGCAAGGCAAAGAAAATCGAAAATCTGCACGGAAAGTGCTCTCTGCCGTCGATGGAAAACGTTTTTTTATCACGCGGGCTCGGAATATGCCCAATAGCGTCACGGGGTAGGCATGCGAAAAGTCGCATATTGCGAATCATTTCCCACCGCTTGAGGTGACGTTATTAAAAATAATGCCACGCCAGCCCTTGGCAACGTTGCGCAATGAAAAATATCGTGACGTTGCTATGGGAGATTCCTCGCCCTGGTGATAAAAAGTATAGTAACTTTTCCTCATACGTTACACAGTGTACTATTTTAGCATTCTAACCTAAACCTACCGCGTTCAAACGCGGTTTTAGGGTTCTCATGATGAAAAATCATTATTGCCCCGTGCTTGCACGGCCGGTTCGAGAGCGAGAGACTTATTTCCCTCGCTTTGCTCGGAAAATAAACTGTCCTAGCGTCCGAAATGGAGGGCAATAATGTAATATTACGTCTTTGTATCTTGGATTGTTGGATTTAGTAGATTTCGATATAAGGGCAAGTTGATTCCTCCATAACGAGCAATATTTTCCGGCTGGAGTCAAATGCGAGCGTTGGAATTATCACGTGAGCGCAGATCTCATTCCGCGCAAGTGTCGACCATTATCTTTTTATCGACTTCAAGGGAAAGAAAATCGAGAAACTGTGCCGATAAGGCACTTTCCAGCATAGTCAATGTAAAGTAGCATATCTCGATGCAAGGGCGTAAAAACTCCTTTTCGCAACCGAAGGTGGCTTTCCGATCCGAGCCGCAGGCGAAGTCTCAACCAGTATGTGTGTGTAAAACTGGGCGAGAAATCTCTTCCTCATAACTTCTCGCGCCATGAACAGTAAGGTAAAGTCGTATTTTTCACAACTTCATGCATAAATCTACAAACAAGTAGCTCCAATCTAATCTGGATGAATCACTGAGCAAAATTGTGAATCGGTGCATGGAGAGCTCTCGGAGTGATTTGGTTGATAAATGCTTTTGACTATGAACCAAACTACTCCGAGAGCACGTTTTGGATTGCCCTGAGATGTCGCCCTAGTGCTGCATTGAACCATTACACAGATTAATTTGAAGTTATTTTTTCGAAATCTTGCATAATTTTGTTGAGAATTAATTGATAAAGAGTGTTGATGAAGTAGAGCTTTCACGTGCCACCAAAGAGACTTTCAGAGTTAGAACTACCAGCCTGTGGCGAGATACATCCTTCCTGGCTACAGACGGGGATCGTCTCCAATCAAACCACCTGGAGCCGCAGCATTGATATCAATCCCCGTGATTCTAGATACAGCCAGCATATCCCAGATCTCACCTCGCAGCGTCCGTTGATCAAGACGCTCTTATTACAAGACTTCAAAGGCACGTACGAGCCGCTTACTTTTCCACACCAAAACATCTGGCCGCTCGCCGCGCCGAAAACTCGGCTCGGCGGGCAATCTCAAAGCTCTCGGCAATTAGCGCGATGATTTAAATTCACTCGAGCTCGCGCGAGTGCCACGAGCAATTAGGCCGGGCCGCGCACACGCGCGCAAACCCAACGAGTTTTAATGCGAGCCGCTTCTCTTCTTCCCAACGTTTATGCCGCAACGCATTTCTTCGCTCTCCGCCTCCACGAAGAATACATCCGCGCGTATATTCAAGTACACTCGGGGCTGCATCATGCTCGCAACGAGCACGAGCGCGCGCGCAGCTTGTCTTGGAATCGTGAATTTGAAACTTGTTGCGGCGGAAAAGTGGCTGCGAGTCTTCCACTCCGCCCTCGTCATCTCTAATTCTGGGAACACGAGTCCGTGAAGAGTAGTTTTGCTGGGGAAAATCACGAGGCTGCGATTGGATCGTAGAGAGGCATCATTCGTAAGCGCTTGTCTGGGAAAGTGTTGTTTAGGCAAAGTTTGCAGCTGCGTGTCTGACTTAACGCGGACCTTACTACTTGCGAGAATCGACGAAGCCGTGCATGCTGAACTTTGGGCCCAACTTACGCAAAAATTTCAATGATTAAAGTCAAAAGACGAATCACCAAATTATTGTTTTAGTCTAATTGGTATTCCTCAACTCGTCGTTCGGCCCAAATTGAAAGAGTATTCGAGAGAAATAGGAATGGCTTGAGCGCACGTACTTCTTAACCCATCAAATAGGCAGACAGTCAGGCCCCTTTTTTACTCGAATACTCCTTCAATTTGGGCTTAACGACGAGTTAACAAATATAAGTTGCACAGTAACAAGTAGTCGACAACTCGTCTTTTGACTTCCTCCATTGAACTCTTTGCGTAAGTTGCGCCCAAAGTTTCATCTCCGGGCTGCACGGCTCTCTCCCGCCGCCTTAAGGCGGTGCGGAACCTTGCACCTCGAAGATAGAATTTTAGGATCAACTTACGTAAAAACTTGGATGATTTTTGGCTTACATGAAGAATTGTCGAATACTTGTTACTTTCTAACTTGTATTTGGCAACTCGTCGTTTAGCTCAAATTGAAAGAGTATTCGAGTGAAATGGGAGTTACTTGTCCGCAAGTATATATAGCTATACTCAACGCGTATTATCGAGCACTTAAGTAGCACTTAAATTCTAATTTTACTCGAATACTCTTTCGATTTGGGCCAAACGACGAGTTGTCAAATACACGTTAGACAATAACAAGTATACGACAACTCCTCGTTTGAACCCAATCATCGAAGTTTTTGTGCAAGCAAAGTTCAGCGTGCGCGGCTGGAGAAGTTTGTCGAGATGCTTGAGGCTGTGACTAAGCGAAGAGAGATTGAAGAAGCCTCCGCCCAGTCGATGTGGTGATGGTCTTGATGTAAAAAGGGTCGATTGACGTTTGGAGCCTTATTTCATTCGGAATTCCAGGTAAAGCTTTTGGGTTCACTGAGTTGGTCGGGTTGATTATTTTTGAAATTTTTGGATGTGAATAACCCATGCACGGCCAGAGTACCCACAACTGGAAAATATCAAAAATAGTGCATGGTTCTGTTAAAACCTTAGACGTACCGTCATGCACAGCCACTAAAGAATCTTGCATAGTACCCAACCGAAAGTTAAGATTGTATGGATCGAAGCTTGATCCTGAGACTCGCAGAAATCCTTCGCCATCGAATGGCATTTTCCTTGTCTAAAATAAATGACTCATTTGAAATGACTCAGGGATTTGAGACACTAGAAATTAGTCACTTGAGAAAATAACAATGATTCATTAGAAATGACTCATATGGAAAATCTGATTGAAAAAAATTTTAAACAACCTGAAATGGAGAAGAAAATATTGAATAATGCATTGATTGTTGTAAATTTTTCCAAGTTTTTCAAATGAGTCATTTCAAATGAATCATTTCAAATGGGTCATTTTCATTCAAGTCATTTCTAGTGTCTCAAAACCATGAGTTATTTCAAATGAGTCATCGATTTTAGGTAAGGTTCAGTGAAAATACACAAAACAATGTTCTTTCCGTCTCTTTACGGTACTCCCAATGACTGCAATACAGCGATATATAGCGCATATATAGCACACACGCGGGTCCAGTCGTCGTCGACCAGCACACACGTTCCAACTTGTGCACAAATACATGTTTGCTACGCTCTATTGATGTGGAACGCCCGCGTGACGCGATAGCTAGTACGCTGAGGTCTGAAATTTCGTGTATACACGAAGTCTTTCGCTCGCGGATTCCTGCCCAGCCGTCAGAGGACTCAGTCATCAAAAAGACAATAATAACGTTGAAGTTGATAAAATAAGATTGTCACGAGATTATCTGCGGTGGTCAATTTGGAAGAGTAAGCTTCCCAGGTACAAGAAAAGTCGAAATCATTTGAAACTTCATTATTACAGAAGAATACTAATTCTATGATTATACACTGTTGGTTTCAACTCCAAATTCTTTTCTAAGGCCTTCGCAAGCTTCGACATGGAGTTGTCGAAGGCTTTTGATGGAAAGTCTGATGTGAAAATGACGACAGTCCTTCCGTTATTCGATCTGTCGTTTCAAAATTCTTATGCGTGTATAGCGAGAGTCAGACACGGGCTCGCAAGTTCGAGCTACCGAAACGGGCAGCAAAGTTGGAGGGAGGGAGAGGAAATGAGAGAGAGAGAAAGAAAGAGAGACCGAGCACTCATCCACCCAAGTTTCTTCTAACCCTCCGTCTAATCTTCACCTCATCCTTTCACATTTCATCGTGACACGTATCTCCTTTGAGTAAGAAAGTAATTGCAGTTGCCCTGAAGTGTATGTACGAGTGTACGCAATACGGGAAAAAACAGGAAAGTGCACGTCTTTTCTCTTTTCCCCTCTCGTAAAAGATGTGAATTTGCAAGATTCGGGTTCCCGCGCTGATTAAGAGCCAGAAAAGGTACAAAAATGTAAGGAGCCAGAAGTTGCGCAACTTACTCCGAGCCTTCCTTCTCGTTTTTCTTCTGCATCGTTTTTATCTGTACATCTTACAGCTAGCATCTACTCACTGGCTTTTCCTTCCTTCTTGATTACAAGATGGCAAGGCGCAGTTCTCATTGTTTGAGCTAAATAAGAAGGTCCTCCAAAAGTCTCGTCCTGTGTTACTCTATAATTGCTATTCTAATGGTTCTCTCCGTCATTTTCAGAAGAGCAGCAATCATCCCTCTCCAACGAGCTTATTCCCAAGAATGTTCCAAGCTCCATCCATACAACAGTTTCTGTGATCTGGTCTCGCGAATGTCGTTCTTCCCATACTTATTATGCCCATCCGACTTCGTTCTCCTCTTTTTTCTCTCGATCTCTATGTGTATTATTATCTTCACTTTCACTATATGAGTCTAATGAAATAACTGTTGTATCATCTGATCTTGTGACTAATCGACAAAAAGCAGGTGGCGCGTGAATCATCTTGATGTCGACTTACTTCTTTGTGATTCTTACTTGCTGAATAAAGAATGCTTATTCACTAAAACAGAGGTGCATAGTGCTGCGATTTCTCTAAATTTCTTGCAAGCGAAATGTCTTCAAGTAGAGGCCATTGCTAATTCACCTTCGACGGTAGAAAGAAAAGGATTCTCCAACAAGGAGATGGATTTTCCTCGAGCTTGGAGGGACAGCTATCATTGGATATTTACAATGCAAGATTATCATCAAATTGAACATGTAGAATGTCCAGTTATGTGACTTAGGATAACTTGAAGTAAATATGAGCTGCGTTAAGTACTGTGGAAGTATTGAATTACATAAGTGAACATTTTTCATTTGAGCTTGACGTGAATTAAGCATGGTCTCGAGGTCATCCTTGCATTGTTAAGATCCGAGGATGAATTTCCCTATAAGCTAGAGTAAATCCACGTCGAAGGATTTTTGGACTTTGCTCCTAACTAAAGGCAAATTTCACCTCCGTTTATAGGGATTATTCCTTCCCTCTCCCATTGGAGGCAAAAAAGTCTCTCCTTAGAAGAAATTACCCTCCAAGGAATTTGGCGTGAAAGTTGTTCTCCTAGATGTCGATTTTATTGATATCTTTATCTGACGCGTTCCTCTGAGATGATCAACACAAGGAATTTTGATCGGCTCCATGTAACTCATTCATATTTCTTACTGCGGCAGAAGCATGTGACCAATTTCAAGTACATCGATAGATCAATAAACGACTGTGACAAGGAATGTGCACCAGCATTCGGAATGGCGGATCTAACTTATATTTTCCAGCTATTGATATCAGTCCTCACCCCGTCATTGAATTCAAAGCCACAACTCCAACTCGTTTGTTCCATGTGGATTATAGTTATTGAATTTTGGAATACATTACTGTAAACAATTTTGAATTCATTCCAGAATATTGTATCGCAGGATTGTGTCAAATTGGTTAAATGATGAAACTTAATTCTCAGGCTGGTGATATTCTGCTCAGGTTTGACATATAATATGAAATCCAAGGCGTTGAATGACATATTTTGAATGCGAGAAATTCGTCACATCGGCTTTTAGAAAAGATTCTGAGCGTACAGATCGTGACTACGAAAATGCTTGAAGGATATGGAATTCAGTCCCTTTTGATCGAGAACCCTTCACATCATTTATCACCGATCAAGAGATCTTGGGTTTCAGAATAACTCCCCAGTCGTCATACCCGTTGTGCGGCTGTCCACTTTTTTTGAGACCACTGTTAAAAGACGCATTCAAGCTTGTATCAGTCTTGTAAATCATGAGCTACACTCTGAATTGAGCATTACAAAAATTCCTAACAGTGTCAGAGTGACTCCAATGGCAATGAGACGACATACGGACTTGTAATCCCTATAATTCCCTCATGTCAGGATTATTCGAGCGTTGCGTTCAATATACTCTTCAGTCTCTAGCCTCTACTGGTTTCACTGCGAAAGTTTTATTTTATGCTAGATTATGACGTGCATTCCTGGCTCTCAAGCAACCTGACCTACCAATTAAACTACGAAGCCTAGTTAGATTTATTAATTTCCATACTTCTGCGCATTTGAGATTATTACTGTACTCGCTTGCGTTAAATATGCAGTAAAAGCTATGAAGGGCAGTCGATAAGTCAAAGCAGAGTCAATTTACGAAGACGAAATGTGGGGCGTCCCGGAGTTTACTCGCAGCTTGTCAAAGTTTGAAGTACTCTCAACTTTACCACATTTATTCTACTGCAGATGGCAAAATATGAGCTCATCACGTAATCAGGATTAGGTACTAGATAGTACATCGTTGCTCGAAACTTTCCGTATTTGACGAGGGAAAGCGCGCAGATCCTCAAATACGTCAACAGTTTAATGGGATGCCGCAGGCTGTCAGATCTACATCCTCGCATATAACTGTCGAATCCAAAGTTTTGAGCCATGTCATAGTACACTCGGCATCTGCTTATTTTACCAAAGTTAATTTGCTCACATAAATATGAGTATTGGAGGCAACGTAACGGATGAAATAGTCAAGCCAAAGTACAGACCTCCCTCCGTATTCGCGGTTCTTTGGATCCGCGGTTTTCGTATTCACGATATTTTCGAAGTACACCATCCCTTGGTATCTGCGATATTTTTCCTCCGTATTGACGGTCACTAACCCCTCTTAAACATGAAACAGAATATTTTATGTCCATTCCGGCTGGTGCCGAGACATGACAACAGTAGGAATTTCCATCTCCCTCTTCCCGAAGACGGGAGATAAAACAATCACTCTAACATCAATTCTACATCTGTTTGGATAGTTACTTATGTTTTAAGAAAATGTTGTACCAAACTGTAATATTGCCAAAATATGACTCCAAACCATGTTTGATAGAATGGACATGATCTCCTCGTTAATAAGTAATTGTGATTCAACATTGAAGCTTGAAAAGGGCTGTAAATGACACAGTCGAAACGTCGCACTGATATGTGTTGAATGAAGGGAATTGGAGGGAAAACCGATGGCTTCACATTCAACTAAATTGGAACAAGATCCTGCCTCAGAGCTCTGAATTTAGAAAAAGAAAATTTTATGGTCGATGGTTGATGTCAAAGAAAAAGTTCAGAGATCAAAATCTTCTGGAGGTCTCTTTGCACTTGATTAGAATAAAAATTTACGGAGAAACCGGAGAATAAGCCACAGATATGACTCTTATCGCCACACTACCCAGCTCGTTCTATTCATCGAAAGCATAGATCGAGAGAACTTTGTCCGGAGCAATCTTCATACTACTTTACTCAACCTTCAATACATTGTGAATTCAAAAACAAATTTCAGTAGAGATTGCTTTTGTGATTTTTTCTAAATCCTTGGCAAGCTCCCCACAAAAGCTTGCACGTAGATCGGCAAAGGAAAGACCGGATTCAACCACATGAATTTCAATCTTAGGTTCTATATTTTTTATATTCTAAAAGTCTCTAGAACCTTGATATTGTGACAGGACTCTGAGGAGTGATAAAATGTCTGCTTGGAAGAGACTGAGAGTGAAATCTGAAAACTTATCGACCAAGTTGTGATTGTAATTCCCAATGATCTGGTCTTTTACTATAATCTCTGTGCAAGCATTCCTGCCTTTCCCATATGACCGATGCTTTTGTATTCGCGGTACTTTTTCGGGGCGCATCTACCGCGAATACGGCGGGACGCCTGTAGTACTGCTTACATCAAAAAGACCAACTTTTTAAAACATTTTTCCAGAAGAGATGAGAAAATTCTCATTGCTGTGCTTGATGGATTTTATATGCTCAAATACTGCCATTTTTCATCAGATCCAACAGTGAATAGTACATTATTACTTTGAGTATGTACGTTCGAGTGCTGACACTTGGCTCGGAAAATGAGTCCATCTAAAATGGTCATGCGAATTTGCTCAGGGTGATTATGATCTTTACCACAAATTCCTTGGCACCTCGTTTAATTGTAGATGTTTTACGATGGAATGGCGAATCTCAAAATAAATTAGTCTCTCAGGGCCAATATCTTACGCCCTCTTGGTGCTCAAATAGTTTCGAAATTATCATTGTCGTCTCGTCTTCCTTAAAACTCATCATCTGTCTCGAGTATAAATGACTCTTGCTTGAATCAAATATTGTTATACAAGTTTGTCTACACTCACCTCATCTCGCGCACCTTTAGTTCAAGTTTGAAATCCGTTCCAGCGAATTTATTCAAAATGGAGCTCGGATGCGCAACTTCAACCTTGGTGTAATTCAGCTGTTTTCATTTCTGTGTCATCTCTCTCAAGAGAAACTTTCAGCGCGTCGCCTAATTGAACGTTTAGTATAAACGTCTCGCTCGAGCTGCACGATTAAAATCTAGATTAGTAGTTCGAGTAGCGGCAAAAGCTCAGCTGTAAAGTTTTCGCCTTTGGATCTTCTCTCGCAACTGCCATCGCTAACTTTGAACAATTGAAACTCAAGTTTTCCTTCGATAAGTGAAGTTTTAAACGGCAAGGAAGAACGGCTCATTAGAACTTTTAAGGAGATCTTCATCATTATCGTGGGCAACTTTTGGTGTGATCCCCTTCATCTTTTTCTCGTGCCGAATCGTTCATCATATGCTCGTCAATAAAGTCATTTCTTCATCAAGATTTACAAGTGATCCGTTTGAATTTTCTTCGCTTGTAACTGAGGAAATGTGTTCCTCTCCAAAACTCAACTTCGAAAATGTGTGTGTGAGTGTGTGTGTGTATGTGTATGTGTGCGTGTAAAGAATTTTAAAAAGAACACCATTGGAAAATCCGGAGAGTCAGCATCTACAAAAAAAAGTATCGAGTCAGTAAGAGGTTTCATGTTAATTAGTGGCAACAATAAGAAAATTCGACATTTTACTCAATGTCGGTAAAGTAATACCTTGTAATTACGTTACCGAGTATGTTTTAGTGTATTCTGCCATTTTCACATCGACAATAATGTTGAACCCAAGAGAAAGCTCCAATTATGGAGAATATAGAGAGCATTGAAATCATCAGTTATGGATACCGTAAACCGGGGCAATTTTGGCCACCTCGGAGCTGCTTTGAACCGTTCGTATTTCAGCATCAAGTTTGGATGGGTCCCAGAACATTGTGTAGTAGTTTATTCTGTAAGTCTTCGTTGCGCCTTCAAGATGATCCTCGCAGAATATTATAAGATGGATCGATCCAAAGTTTCACATGGCCATAATTTGACTAGATCAAGTAACCTTGGTGGCTAAAGTAGCTCAGGTTTATGGCAATACTCAAAGTTTTGATGGATTCATCTTTCACACCGAGAAGGGCCGAGTATTGATGATTGGTTGTTCACTCATTTTACTTCTGTGATTGAATATTTGTACAGATAACGTTATAACTTCTTATCAGTTTGGGCTGAGGGTGTACAATACAAAAATACCACCCGTTACTTAGTCGATTATATTGGGCAAACTAGAATTAGAAATCTGACTATTTTTGGGGATCAATTCATCGTGGTTAAAATTAAGAGCAAGTACTCACAAAGATCAGTTTGGATCAAGAGTCGCGACTATCGCATGTTTTTGGACATGACATCTCGTCAATATTATTTTCGGAAATAGCCCCCAATCCCCGTGCTGTCGCGCCTGCATCATACAACGGAAAATTTGAGCGATGATTCTCTACTGAAACAGAGTTCTATTAAAATTCTTGACGTCTGCCTCCCTTGCCGATCCTAAATCCCTTCTTGTTTGGAATCCAACCATATGAGATGTTCATTGCATCTTGTGACGCGTGGTCATCGGGATAGAATGGAGTGAATTTCATCGATTTTGCAATTGGTAGGAAGGGCAGGCGTCTCTTTTGATGTCGATCGATTCAACTCCGCCTGAGTCCAGTTTTTCGATCTAAATGTAAACCAAACATCAATATGAGGCAGTGGAACATCGAGCGTTGCGAATAAAAACAGACGCGACAAAACGAGAGCAAGAAATACTTTTGCTCCCATTGCAGGAACGCGCACGTGCTGTATTTTCATTGGACGCCGAGCCAAGAGCAAAGCCACGAGCCGGCTATACGGGCATGTTTCTCTTTGGTCCTTCGAGAGTACCTATCGATACATTCGATGTTTGATGGTCATGAATTTGCCGAGGGATGAAAAAATAAGATTATCGCCCTATTAAAGAGATCCTGAGATACTGTGTAGGTATTTAGGCACATTATGGTCTAGATGCCGGTAAATCTCTCAGAATTTGATGGATTAAGCGAAACAAGAGCTGTCCTAGCTCACCACAGGCTGAATTTATTCCAAGCACACGAACGTATTTTGCCATGGTTTGGGAACCTTGTGTCCTGTACAGAATGATATAAAAACGAAATATTCGGGTAATTCTGCTCGACGTGTGCCCAGAGCAATTCTTCACCTTTGCCCAGCCGTAAAAATGGCCAGTTCCATGGTATTCGACGCTATCGACTGCGCCAGCATCGTTATTATGTCACGATACATTAGCTCCGGCCAAATCGTCGATACTGACCTGATTCGGTAAATGGAGTGGAGGCGATTCTACGTAGGAAGTCGGAGGCGATCTAGTTTCATGTAGCTCATAAATTCTCTTACGCTCCAAAAGTATATCTTTGAACAGCAAAGAAACTATTCAATTTGGCATAGTTATACTCGAGTCTACAGCGAAAAGCAGCATACAAACCCTTCCCATTCTCAATCAATACACCTCAAATACGTCTCTGACGTCTTTTCTCGCAATATGTACGGGTTATGAAGTCCTTTCGTTCTTCCATTTCGAATCTTCAGATATTCTACCTCGCAAAGAGATCTTTTCAGGGAATTTCTTCATCCTCAAGTTTCAAAAAGCCGTCTGGATCATCTCCTCTTTTTACGTTCCAGAGCTTTATAATAAAAATACACGATGCAAAGATAGCTTTATTTGATGATCTTGCTTTATCGCATGGAGCATGAATTCGAGCCCGCTACGTTTGCTTGCACTTGAATAACACTTGTAAGCTCGCACGGTTAATGCCGGGTACATCTCGACGAGTGAGCAAAGGCTCTCGTCTTGTGAGAGGCGCATTGAATTGCGCGCGTCAAAGGACGCGCGTTCAAAGGGAACGTC
>JAPYYZ010003678.1:0-11331 GCA_030522705.1 Eretmocerus eremicus
CTTTCCTGGACGGTGGACTCAAATTGTTGACAAAATCACAATTTACCTTCAAAATCCTGATGCTTCCTGCTGGCCTGGTGTTCTCTTGGCTCTGTACCAGTTTGTCAAAAATTTTGAGTCTGTATCCATGTTCCTTTCTCTGCGCTTTAGGCATCTTCACATGGTGACATTCTAATTCTCCGTTGCAGATACAAGAAATCTGAAGAGCGAAGACCTCTGCATGAAGCCATGAACCTCCTTTTGCCCATGATATATCAACTCATGGTGGGCCTCTTGCCAGATCCAACAGAGCAATCTGTCCTTCTTCAAAAACAGATACTCAAAATATTCTTTGCTCTCACCCAATACACGCTCCCATTGGATCTCCTCTCCAAAGAAGTCTTTACTCAATGGATGGATGTTGTGCGCCAAGTTGCAGATAGGCCAGTTCCTCCTGAAACAAATAATCCCGATTTAGATGACGATGAGCGCGCCGAGTTACCCTGGTGGAAGTGTAAAAAGTGGGCTCTTCATATTTTACAGAGGATATTTGAAAGGTATGTGAAAAAGGTGAGAAACCTGTGCTCATTGAATCAACTCATGTTGTAACAATCAATTTCAGGTATGGCAGCCCAGGGTCAGTCACCAAAGAATACCAGGAGTTTGCAGAGTGGTATTTACAAACATTCAGTGGTGGTATGCTGGGAGTTCTTCTCAAAATTCTGGATCAATACCGTAGAAAAATCTATGTTTCTCCGCGTGTATTACAACAATCCCTCAACTACATCGATCAAGGGTAATCATTCATTGGTATACATATTAATAATGAAATCGCAATCTTCATTCAACTTTCAATATTATTATTTTTTGCAGTGTGAGCCATGCATTTTCGTGGAAATTTTTGAAACCTCACATGTTTGAAATCATCCGAGATGTTCTTTTCCCCATAATGTCCTATTCAGCTGCTGATGAGGAACTTTGGAATACTGATCCTTATGAATACATAAGAGTTAAATTTGGTAATTGGATAATGTGTTGATCAGCAATTATAATTTTTCAAGTTCTAATACAAAAATGCCTTTTTCTAGATATCTTTGAAGATTTTGTGTCCCCAGTAACTGCTGCTCAAACTTTGTTACATTCAGCTTCTAAAAAAAGAAAAGACATGTTACAGAAAACTATGCAGTTCTGTGTAGAGGTATTGACAAGTTCAAACACAGATCATAGACAAAAAGATGGAGCTTTGCATATGGTAAAAATTGATTATGGTCAACTCATTCAAACGTGAAAACATTACTAATCATGATTGTTCTAAAGGTTGGAACTCTGGCTGATGTACTGCTGAAAAGAAATATCTACCGTGACCAGATGGATAAGCTGCTTATGCAATATGTATTTCCTGAGTTCAATAGTCCACATGGTCATATGAGAACACGGGTATAAACGATTTTGGAACTAGATTTTATTCTGGGAATTACATCTTAATCGATCGATTCTGATTTCAATCAAAAATTCGCAGGCTTGTTGGGTCTTACACTACTTTGCAGAAATCAAATTCAAGCAAGAAAATATTTTAGTAGAAGCTGTGAGATTATCTGTGAACGCTCTCTTGAATGATCAAGATCTTCCAGTCAGAGTAGAGGCAGCAATCGCCTTACAAAGTTTACTGCAAGCTCAAGAAAAAACGCAGAAATATGTCGAACCCTATATTAAGCAAATAACTCTGGAGTTATTAAATATCATCAGATTGACCGAAAACGATGAACTGACGACGGTTATGCAAAAAATCGTTTGCACTTATCCTGAACAACTGACGCCAATTGCGGTTGAAATGTGTCAACATCTAGCAACGACTTTCAGTCAGGTTCTCGAAACTGATGAGGGTAGTGATGAAAAGACTATCACGGCGATGGGATTGTTGAATACGATTGAGACCCTATTATCAGTGATGGAAGATCAACCACAAATCATGAACCAGCTTCAGCCAATTGTTTTACAGTCCATAGCTCACATATTCAGCCACAGTGTCATGGGTAAGTTTACTTTTGGATATTAATCGAAAGAAACCTGTCTTTGCCTTGTCCATGTTCGGCAAAAACTTCGGTCTAGCTTGCAACTAGTAACAGTTGAATCAAGGGACGAGTCGGATACCGACAAAATACCGTGTCTAAAATCGAGGCTATTAGCGAAATTTACTCCAGAGCTCAACACTTGAGGCACGTGTTTGAAACCAAATGCTTAGGTGAAATTATCCAATGCATAATTCGCGGCGACAGTAATTTCTGCCATTTGATAAAATTTGATATTGCGAGTACCTGTTGGACGCGGAAATTTTCCCGACTAACGTCTAAATCTTCTACCACGCATTCGAACTTCATAAGACAGATCTGCTGTAATTAGTTCTCGCGAATAAGAGAGTCTTGCTCTTGTTAGTCAGAGTACGCATGAAAGTAAAAGCTCAGATTAGATGAGGTACTTTATCTACTGGGATTTTCGGCTCAAAATTTGACCAAAAGTGAGGATAACAGTTTGTCAAAATGTGAATTTTTTTTGTTCACATTCGAAATGCGACAATACCACATATTGCATTGCATTAGGTGAGTCACTGATTGACATTAAACGTTCGGAATAGAGACACGTCATTTCGGTCTTCGACTGGCTCGCTGTAATTGATTGATGAAAACCGAAGGCCCCATTAGTTTCAATTTAGAATCATGCATTCCCTAAAGGGTACTCGAATAATAGCAAAACGAATTTGGGCACGTCTATCAATGCAATAGAGTCTGTCGTTAGTGAATTTGATGTCTTAGATTGAAGTTCTACCAAACTCAACTGATTGAGTGTTGTGTGTCCAACTTTGTATTCAACTACTTTATCTACCTGGATCCACAATCTGAAGTGGATTTCCTTCGTTTTCCGTTTCGAAAAACGTTTGCACTCTAAAGTGGACATATCTCTTCCTAGTGATGAGCAAATGCAACTCTGAACACGAGAATCAAAAGGCACCTAAAAATGGCAGGAAAAAAATGAGTTGAGACTTGATTTTCATAATTTATCGGATCACAAACGCCGTTTGAAAATGAGCGAAGCATTGCGTACTGTTAGACGTTGGTAGATCAATGAACATTTATGAGAGACACGTATGAGAGACACCTCACGCAAACAAAATTTATTTGACCAATAAGCAATTTCCTGGCGGGAACCAGAATCTCTAACAACGAAAATCTAATGCCTTATTCCCAATTGGTAGACCGCGAGAAAATCATCCCGTCTCCAATTGTCTCGACTGCAATTAGAGTTTCAGATGACTCTATGATGTATGCCCGATCGTAAAGAGTTGTAAGGAAGTGATGATGCATAGGTGTTTTGGCCGATGTATTTGGCTCAAAGCCGACGTATGCTGTCATCTTCGCGACTAAAAAATTGGATTAAAATGATATTGCACAATTAAAAAATGTAAGGAATAGATGAACGATTTGTCAGATAAACTCACCACATAAAATATTATTATTTCTCTAACATCACTTACTACTCCGCACAAGGCAGATCCATCAAAATTCGCTCGGCGAAATCTATCGGGAAAATCAATCCAACTTTTTTAGCCCTGGGGACGAGAGCATAGATGCTGTCGAAACGTTGACCTTGAGTCCAATTAATCGTCCGAAACACCCATGTATCATCATTTCCATGCGAGCGCCTGAAGGATGGTTCAGAATCACTTGTTCCGTCCTCAGTTTTGATCAATCGTGCGGGATAGTGAGTTCCTCTCACGATTCATCAATTCTGTTTTCTCGCGGTATCTACCCTCGTGTCTGGACATCATTGGTTAAGTCATATATTCTCTTGTTCATCTTTCATTGATCTTCATAAATGACTTTCGTGAAATTTTCTCACGTCTCTTGCCCATTTTGCAATGGAAAGGGAAATGTACTTCGGTTTTATTAAATTTTCACCCGAGCCACGGCAGAGCGAGGCGCGCTTTGGCGTATAGAAATTATTCTTTACGCACCTTTATTGCGTGTACACTAACTCCAACTCTGATTCATGTCTTAAAAACGTGCACAACACTAGGACGATAAAGAGGTTCAATCGACTCTGCATTTTTCCAGAATTCTACGAGGAAGCCTTATCGCTTGTGTACGATTTAACTGGGAAGTCAATTTCTGAAGACATGTGGAAAGTCTTGGAGCTGATGTATGAGCTGTTCCAAAAAGACGGCTTTGACTATTTCACAGATATGATGCCAGCTCTGCACAACTATATCACTGTAGATACGCCAGCATTTTTGTCTAATGAGAATCATATTCTGGCAATGTTCAACATGTGCAAGGCTGTTTTGGTCGGTGATGCCGGCGAAGATCCCGAGTGTCATGCGGCAAAACTCCTCGAAGTGATTATTTTGCAGTGCAAGGGTCACATCGATAATTGTATTCCTCCATTGATACAGCTTGTCTTGGAGCGATTGACGCGCGAAGTCAAAACCTCGGAGTTGAGAACAATGTGTCTTCAAGTTGTTATTGCTGCACTATATTATAATCCTACCTTGTGCCTTGAAACCATGGATAGACTGCAGGGAACTCTTGGTCAATCTGCCGAGCCAATTGCTTCACACTTCATCAAACAGTGGATTCACGATACAGATTGCTTTCTGGGGTGAGTTGATGATCCAAATTCTCATTCTGGCCCTTGTGAAATTTTATAATACCTTTTCCTAATTTATTCGTCTTTAGGCTGCACGATCGTAAACTATGTGTCCTTGGTTTATGTACAATCATCAGTATGGGACCCTCTAGACCTGCTGCAGTTAATGAATGTGCTCAACAGATAATCCCATCTTTGATCCTACTTTTTGATGGTCTCAAGAGAGCGTACGCAGCGAAAGTTGCTGAAAGTGAAGATGAGGACAACGACGATGATGAGAGTGATCTTGAAGAGGGTAAGACTTTACATTCTGGTAAAGTTGATTATTCTGAAGTTGACGATCTAACAACTATTCATTAAATTCAGAGGTACTTTCATCAGACGAAGATGAAATTGATGACGCTAGTCAAGATTATTTAGAAAGACTCGGGGAAAAAGTGTCGAAAAACTCAAGCCATTTGTACGGCATAACAAGCGCAATACAATCAGGTGATCATACCTCAGATGATGATGGGGATGATGATTCGGATGCCAACGAAGAAACTGCGCTTGAAAGCTATGTCACACCACTTGATTCTGATGATAACAATCAAGATGAGTTCATAGTTTTTAAGGAAATTATGCAAAGTAAGTATTCCAAAACATTCATTTCGAGTAGTTCTTTGAGAATGATTCCGCCCGCACGCTGCAATTGACGAAAATGTTCAATCAACAGATATTGAGAGAACGGACACACCTTGGTATACTGCCTTGACCAGCCACTTGACTGCAGAGCAGCAGGCATCATTGAAGGATATTATTGTACTTGCGGATAATCGTAAAGCAGCACTTGAGAGCAAACGGATAGAACAAAGTGGAGGTCAGTATTTAATTCATACGTGATTTCATATACTAGATTGATTTACGATGTTTCAGAGTTGATGATATTCGGAATCTTTCTCTGTTTCAGGTTACAATTTCCCTTCTCAGACTATACCAACTTCCTTCAATTTTGGAGGGACGCCTCTAGGATGATGAGGGATCGTACGTTTTATACGTTTGTACAAAAAGAAATCGTACGGTGAGAACTCGAACACTCGTGACTCGGGACTGCAATATAATCACTTCCAGAATAATCGTGCATTTCTTACTATTTTTTTTTTTGTAAATTGAATGTACATTAGACGGAAATTTGGAAGACTTTATATGGAATCGTGCCCTTAAATTTATTTACGAGGCTTCTGAACTGTCGATTGGTTACATCGACTCGTACCAAATAAAATGGAAACTCGCTATTTTACAATAACTTTATGTACCCGGTTACGTAAAAGTACTGAAAATGTCTGACCAACGGGCCATAATTGTATTGAATGATAACAATGAACTAAATCATAGAAGTTTTTAGTGAGCAAGTGTTATAGTGGAATTTTCTCATGATCCTGTGGAAGAAAGTATGGAACTCAACTTTCTGCATGTTTGTTGACGCAGATCAAGAAGGACCTGTTAAATTGTTGTGAAATATATCCAAACTTGATTTTTATTAAGAAACAAAAAATGGTGCGTTTACAAACCCCGATCCATAAAAAAATTCTACCCATAACCATTGTATCATGTCAAAATATGAATTCCCGTGTAGTACAACGCATTAGTCGATTTTTAATATTATTAGTTCTATCTTTGTTGCGCATAGCCTATCTGAATTCGCCACGATAATGCATCGATTTAAATATTATTTTCACCAATTAAGCGTATTCTCATGCTTTGTTTGTTCCGAGAGTTTGCTGCACTTTAATGCTTGAGAATATCAGATTTTAGCGGAGGAATGCAAGAGTTGATTATTAAAAAATTTTTTCATAGGAAAGCTGACTGTTCTCCACCTGCCTAAAGAATATTTTGACGTAATCCACGGCTCCGAATTCGGAAAATGTAGAAAAACGTTACAGTGTGCCTTGCATCAATTTTAAGTGAAAATTTTGAGATTCCTGTTCTTTGCAGCTGGCGATCAAAGTGAAAACGGATAAGCAGTTTTCCATAGGAGAGATGATGAACAATTTGTAGTCATAATCGATTCTTAGAAATTGCTGTGATTATTTCTAATATTAACCCACATTAATCTCTGGATGCTGCTAATTCCATTAGACATTTTTCGATATCCAAAATAGAAATGAAAAAAAGACAACAACGAAAACGGCATGAAATTCAACGACTGAATTTCATATTTATCATTGATGAGGGGTTTTTATTGTTGTTGGATTCTTCGATTGGACGTGCGCTTTTTCAACAGCAAATGTACTAATTTATCGTTCTAAGGATAATTCCCTATCTGTATCTATAATTTAACGGCGAACATGCAAAATATGCCAGAAATACAATTTTTTGCAAACAATGTTTTTTTATTGTTCTATCACCATGGATAATCTCACATCATCGATGTTCGTTTCTCCTGTTTCACTATAATTCTCGACATTAAGGCAGAAATATGCAAGTCAAGATTACAAGACATGAAAAATGTTTTTTCTGATTAGAGGCAAAAAATTGGCACACCACAACTCATTTCTGAAAATTGTTGTAATGATTCATTTTTTAATGGAAGAAGGGTAATTATTCAAGAAAGTGTATGCAGAACATGGCCACTCTTAGCTTGTCTTTATAGATGAAGAAAACTGCCGGTGTCCCAAGGTTCTCTGGATTAACTTGGAATGAATGCAGCTACTGTAAATCGATACTGAGGTGGCGTCATTTTTATTTTGTACTTTTTTCAGTGAATGGTTTGCATAGTGAAGTCAATGAGCGGTCGTTTACTAATATTCTCGTGTTCACTAATAGTACCATTTGCAAGATTGTTTGAAAACTCGAAATGACGAAAATATAAAAGTCTACCGAGTTAAAAAGTGAGATTTTCAATTTATTCTCTTGCACATATTTCACGAATAACAAACGACTGAAAACTATGCAATAAAATGATCACATGTCGTTTTGCTGCATGATACATCTCCTTCCCATATAACTAGGCTTTGCCTTTATACTTCATCTTCTCAATAGACTCCCTTCAAAATTACAGAAAATTTACTAGCCCAGAGCATGAAATATCTGATGTATCAGATAATCAGAGGCCTGAGAAGACATGAAGAATGTAGGTATACATAAGACAGATACGCAAATGATGGCAAGTACGCTAAACCGTCGAGCATATCTCAAGTATTTGAGTATCTTTCCCCTGACTGTGAGTCTTTGTGGAGATGTGCATAATGTTGGTAAGGATGGAACATTATATCACTTGAGACACTTCTGGAAATAACATTGTCCTACGTAACCCCCTCGCATTGCTTTAGCCACATTTTGTTCAAACACTCGTCGATTGTTCTGTAACACATCTGCTGCATCCTTGTTGAGAGGATCCTCTGGATTAGGTTCCTAAAAGATTTCATGGAAATCAATTTTAATGCAAATTATAAATATCTCATGAGCGGGGATAATTTCGTAATCGCGTAATCTGTATTTGCAAATTTGCTTATTCCCGATTTGTCAATTACGGCACGTTCTCCGTACTCGCGGATAGAAATCCGCTTATTTGCGATCCGAAAAGTTGATCTTGACCCTAACAACAGTATTGAAATTTCTGAGAATTTTGATTGCAAAATTTTCGACCATGTCGAAAATCATTTTGAACAATATTTGAATCTACAAGATACGATCTTAGCATTTCTGAATTCCGACCAAAAGGGTCTAAGTTGATGGGGTACTGAATCAGTAAGAGGGACCAGACGTCTGCAGATAAGTCTGATCCAAATTCAACCAATCAATCATCAATACTATGAGACTCATTCAAGAGGACATTGAAGAAGATAAGGTGCATGGTTGAATATCACAGCTAAGTTTCAACTTCAAGCCTGATTGTCAGGTGACTAATCTACTACTAGTAGAAATTTTAGTTATATTTTTAATCAATCTCAACAACCTCTGTTATTCTTGCACAGTTATTTACAAGGCATATGATCTCAGGTCACCACATTCGATAAAAGTTGATCAAAGTTCATTCAATTTCTGTCTAGTATTCCAATCCCATGTTTTTGAAGTATGCTAAGGCCAAGGAAAACTTCAAGCTTCTGCATTCATGACAAACTAATAAGCCAGGGCATTCTCAAATTTGAATTGATCACTGGGTCAAGCCCAAAGAGATTCTAGATGAGTGCAGATTTGCTAGCGGCACAGGTTAACATTTTTCATATGCAATGCATGTGCAGAGTTAAAGATGATTGATTTTCAAGCTGATTCAAGAGATTGTTCTTTTTTCATGTCTAAATCGCAGATCCATAGTTTTACATGGAAGTGAATGAGTCATCAATAGTTCTCAGAATAATCTACAATAGGAATCAAGGTCAATCAAATCTTGTCTAAATCTAGTTCGATTGTAATTGCATGTATGACCCATCTGCCACTAAAATTATTATTTTGTTATAACTTTAATAACTAATACAAGAGCTCTTTATACAAATAAAAAATGGTTTTAACTTTGCAGATCAAGTTTACTGTAAAGGTGGGCTAATTTGGAGATTTGGAACGAGTTTGTAAAATCTTTGTACCAGAACTAATAGCTAGAATGAATAGTAATACTCACTAAAAAGAGGTACTGCAATCCATAAACAATAGAATTTATGGTGAGAACAGGTTTCCAGTCTTCACGAAGAATGTTTAAACAGACGTTACCCTCTAAATCAATGTTTGGATGATACACTTGCGTTTCACATTTGACCTTAGGAGGTTCATGAGGGTAATTTGGTCCGACTTTGAAGCTGAACACAAACCTTCCACCCTTGTAGAATCCCTTGAATACAAAGTGATGAATATAACAGGCTGTGAGCAAGTTGTTCACATCAAGCAATAATCTGAGACTAACCTCATCCGGACAAATAATGAGTTTGAACGTCAAGAGATCATCGGGGTCAGGAAATTCTGTTCCGCATGTTTTTGGCAGATTCAACTCATTGAGATCTGGAATGGAAGGAAGGTTATTATTCCTGAAGCTGTGAAGTGATCAAGAATGAATGGTGTAATGCCAGTGGCAAGAGAAGTATCCTCTATTTTGCACTCTCGAGTGGCACAATGACACAATGTTGGTCGTCTCGGATGACTCGCGATAAGGATGCAAAGCTCGTGACCTTTTTGGATTCTCAGCTGCGCCGCCGACGCCTTCTTCTGACTGCCTGGCCTTGGAGCTTCACCGTCTTTTTTGGCGTTCTTCAGGGAGAATAACTTGATCATGATAAGTCGAGGTGCGCCAGTCGAGGTCTAAGAAGGCATGCGAGTGAGCGATGGGCGCGTGCACTCGCCACCGATGACAAATCCACGAGCGTTACTCGGGGCTGCAGCTCGTTCACCTCGGCGGCGATCAGGATCGTCTCGGGGTTGCCGAATTTCTCGCCTCCGACTGCTCCGAGCCTAGCGAGTCGAGGTCGACGATCAAGGTGACGGCGATGAATAATGCGAGCTAGCGCACTGGCTCCCCGCGCACAAACTACACTCCCGCGCGCTGCGCTGATGAAACTACTCGAGGCGATGGCGATGATCGCGATCAATTCAGGCAGATTCAGGTGAAATCAAATCACCAACGGCAAAGTACCTATGCTGCAGCAACAGCAGCAGCAGCAGCAGCAGTAGCACGCTCGATATGTTGTGATGTGGACAAACACACAGCAGATTTTGATTGGATGAAATGTATGGGCATGAACTTGGTGTCAGTCGGGTGCGGGGTGCGGGTTCGTGGCACGATCCCGTTTCTACCCGTTTCGTTTCTCCACCCCCGCGTAACCACCCGCAACCTCGACACTCACACGACGTTCCCCACACTAATCCACACTACCTAAACTGCAGCCAACTGCAGCTAACGCCTGAACTTTGGCAAAGGAGTTGCTCCGGCTGCAGCTGCGCGCGTAACTCCGAACCTATTTCCGTTCTTCCAATCCATATGTTTCTGTCATGATCGCTCAACTTCCGGTCCTTTTATCCAACAACTTTTGTCCCTAACAACTTTGACACCCGCATGCACGGCCGAATATGCATTTCCGGATTTCTTTCGGATTAAATATTTATTTGCGCTCTTTTGAATTTGCTCGAATTTCAAGAACTCATGCTTTTTCACAACTATTCATTTATCACTCGGAGCACTAATGACAAACAGCCATGGAACAGTATGGAAATTTCATTTTTCGAAAGAAGAAAAAAATTGGAACCATGCAGAATTATTTGAAAAACACTCGACTATACTTACAGTACCTGCGATATCCGATGGAGGAATTTTGATGGTTTCGTACATTCTATTAATTGGCATTCTCGCAACGGTATCCCAGAAATGTCATGTGCGATGATGAAAATTGTGACGTATAAATGATTCGAGCTCTCTCGGTATGGCACCACAAATATATAATTTTGTAGAAGTTCAATTAGATGGAAATTAATTCGACTTTCCGGACCTTTATCGCCAAAGTAACGAATATGAGTGGGATATTGTGGAACCCACTCGTTCCTCTCATGTTGACAGTGTAGAAAGTCGACGATGTAAATATCGCCCGTCATCCTAATGGCACATATCGAAAGGCCAAGTATGGGCCACTCCCGCCTCATTTCGTGATTAAGTTTGATGGAAGTAGATTTGAGAAAATGGGTGAATATGAAATTTTGAAAAGAGAGAAGAATAACTGTTTCGCCCTGGTCATTCCGCTGGGCTCGTCAGTT
>JAPYYZ010003679.1:0-11377 GCA_030522705.1 Eretmocerus eremicus
GTGAACGAGAGAAGCAGCACATCGAGCCGTGACGCCGGATTTTGCGCGTGAACTTGCGAGATTCGGTCGGGGTCCGACAAAAATAAATAAGTTGTGCGTAGCGTAAAATACCACGTCACACATTCTTGAATCAGGATGAAGCTTCACTCGAAATGAGACCGAGTTTGCAGAAAATCTCTATACTTTTCCCCAATACTTTTCCTCTATCCCCATCACCTACTGTACCGTGGTTCATTCACATCTCTCTAGCTCATGGGAAATATGAATGTATGCTTACGGTTGGTACAATGAACCCTCGTCCGAGTGAGGGCGTTCCTAACAAACTCAAAAAGAGATCTGCTTGCGGCAAGAGGATCCTTCTCGATTTCTAACCCTCAACTTCATTTTCCTATTGCCTGCCTTATGAGTATTTTGTTGATATGCAGAAGACAATCCTCCTTCCTGAATGAGTGATCCCTGGGTTCCAGGTAATGATGATAAAAATCGAAGTGCTGAGCAGCAAGAAATGCTCTCGGAAGATTCACCTATAACCCTGGAAAATGACGTCTTTTCTTGGACTCATCAACGGAAAGTTTCAAAGCGGTCTTCTTACATAATGGTAATGTTCTCACGTCCGTGCTTATTGACCATTCAGTTGTATTGGAAAAAGAATATGTAAATTTCAAAATGATCCTCGAGAAACTGAAATACGATGAGCATCAGTGGGACGTATGTGGAGATTTGAAAATAATAACGATTCTCTTGCGGCAGCAAAGTGATTTCACCAAGTTCCCCTGTTCCATATGCCAATGGGATGGCCGAGCTCGCGATGACCACTATGTACGGAAAAATTGGCCTCTGAGAAACGGGCTAGAACCTGGCGTAAGATATGTCATGCAAGGTCCTCTCGTTCCTGAAAGTGGAATACTACCCCCACCACTCAATATGAAATTTGGATGAATCAAGCAGTTAGTCAAGTCCATGAGGGATGAAGATACTGGAGCTTTTCGGTACATTCGCGAAGAATTTCCACATTAATCTGAAGTCAAAATCAAGGAAGGAGTGTTTGATGGTCCTCAGGTTAGAGCTCCACTCAAAGATGAGAAATTTGAGGGAAAAATAATGGAAAATGAGAGGGATGCCTGTCTGAGTTCCAAGGATGTGACAGAAAATTTCCTTGGAAATCATAATAATCCCAATCACAGAAGAATAGTGGGGGGAATGGTTTCAGATTTTAGGAAACAGAAATGTTTGATGAACTTGAAGCTTCACTTCTTGGGTTCATATATTGATAGATTTTCAGGGAATCTTGGGACTATAGTGAGGAACAAGGTGAGAGATCTCATCAGGATATGAGAGGCATGGAAAAACGTTATCAAGGAGTGTGGAATATACATATGATGTCTGACTACTGCTGGTGTTTGAAACGCGATACTTGCTCAAAACACAAGAGAAAATCTATCCGCAGATCCTTCATCGGCAAAAAAATTCGATCATCAAAGAAGAAATAGAGAATTCAATCAGTGTTTGATTCAAGATCAATTCATTAGCTCTCTCCACTGTAGACTCGTCATTCTGATATGTTGATCGTGTTATGATACGACCACAGTTACGGGAGTTCTCATGATAGCACTTGCTCTGCGATGATTCCACTGATCATGTATATATTCGTTCAGAGTCCATATGTTTCCTGATATTTGTTTTATACTGAATATATCAAATTTGCTTACCCCACTTCTCGAGAATAATTTCTGCTGAATGAAGGATTTATTACGAGAAACAGATGGATTTGATGTTGTGGTAACTTCCGCTTACATGGAATAGGTGGACTTCGCTATATTGGAATGGTGAGAGCTTTCAAATAAGCCGCATATATTGAACTAGGATTAGGAGAGTTAGGGCTCATCGAAACCGGATTTGGGTCGTTTCCTATTAGAAACGAGGCTGTATGATATATGATTCCATGACAACGGAATTTTTCACAGAGATCTTTCAGATAACGACGGATGATTCCCAACGGGATTCGTGTCCACAAGATAACGTGTGAAAGGGCAGTCGTTCGAGCTTGCGCCCTCTCAATTTAGAAATTTTGGCAAGCAGATCGGTTCCCCAAGCTCCTCCACCTACAAGCTCGTTTCCTCTCTAGTTGGGCATTTTGATATAGTAAACCAAACTTCAAGCTCCTAAGCCCTCAAGATGACTCCATCTCAAAGTGGGCATTATATAACATGGCAATCCGAACCCCACGCTCCTGTATCCATGAGCTCGCTCCCTTCCAAATTAGGCATTTTCGCATGGAAGAATGCACATGTCGAAATGTCCGGATCGAGAGAAAGCAAACTTGTGGGTCCAAGAGCTTGAGGCTCAGGTTTTCATGTTGGGAAGCCCAGCTCAAGACGGAGCGATATTGGAATCTTGATTTTGTGGATTGAGACGCTCGAGGTTTGGTTTCCTATGTCGGTATTTCTCATGCTGGAATGCTCAACTCGAGAAGGAGCGCTCTTGTGAGTTCAGAAATATGGGTCTGAGAATTCGATGCTGAGAGGTCCAACTCAAGACGGTGTGATATCATGGGCTCAGGAGTTTGGAGCTTTGTTTTCCATATCAAAATTCCCAACCCAAAAAGGAGTAAACTCTTGGAGCTTGGGGCTCAAATCTCCATGGATAAGTGCCCGACTCGGAGATGACGAGCTTGTCGGCTCAGGAGCTAGGGTTTTGGACCTTTATGCCATAGCCCCCAACTTGAGAAGAAGTGGGCTTGTGGGTTCAGGATCTATGGGAGTGGATTCCCATGTCAAAATGCCCGACTCAAGAGATAGCGAACTTTTGGGCTTGGGAGCTTGAAGTTTGGATCCTCGGGTCAGATTGCCTATCTATAGTGTACGGGAGCTTGT
The DNA here is from genome assembly GCA_030522705.1 of Eretmocerus eremicus. NCBI lineage: Eukaryota > Metazoa > Arthropoda > Insecta > Hymenoptera > Aphelinidae > Eretmocerus > Eretmocerus eremicus. The sequence goes on from JAPYYZ010003679.1 coordinate 2,874, forward strand.
GATTTTGGGAGCTTGAAGTGTGGATTCTGAACTCAAGATGTGCGCTTGAGAGTGAGCGAGGTTGTGGGTTCAGGAGCATGGGATCTCGATTGCCATGTCAAAATGCTCTACTTGAGGGGGAGCCAGCTCGTAGGTCTTGGAGCTTGAAGCTCGAAGTGACATATCAAAATGCTCAACTCGAGAGGAGGCTAGCTCGTGGATCTTAAGAGCTTCGGGCTTGGATTCACATGTCAAAATGCCCAGCTTGAGAGAAAGTGAGCTTGCGAGGTTTGGAGGTTATGGGTCTTGGAACTCAGGGTCTCGATTTCCTTAATGTAGCGAGGAAATGGATGGGTTTCTGAATATTTTCGGGAGAAATGAGGTTAATCCTGTATGATCAGGGTATTCAGGCTCGAACAACGGCTTTTAGACCTCATTTTCGATTTTGCGGAAAATTGTGACGTTATGGAGTATTTCCGCGGTCCGATTCGGATTCAGCGACCCAAAAAACCTATAATCTACCTTGTACAGTCCATTTTTCCAGCCTGGATCTTTTGTGGTCTTGTGTAATCAGACAATGATACCGAGACCCATGTGACTCAGATCAAATGACAGTCAGAATAACGACAATCCTGGCCAAGCACATATCAATCATGAATGATTCAACTCAAAACCAACACATTATAGAATGAGATGAATCTGAATGACTCAATTGCAGGATACCTTTCAAAATTTTACTAGTGATTCGATTTTATTGGTCTTCCCTGCCATGTAAGGGATTCGAACTGACCCGAAGTTGTATGCCTAACAATGCAAGAACTGACAATGTTGAATTGCACAATTTCTGCACTTGACATGTTGGAGGATCGACAAGAGTCTCAACCTTTTGAACCATCCAAAGAGGATATAGATTAGAGGAGAATATGAGAGAAAGATACTAGTGCATGGATTAGAACAAGATACTAATACTGTTTCACCCCGATCCTTCCGCTGGGCTCGTCAGTATGACGACGGAGAGATCTGTCATAGACTGCCATTAGGAGGATGATACATTGAAAATGCTGGTTATATTGGTAAGGATGATGAGCTTTTTCATGGTCACGAAAAACCGTGAGCCATCTGGGTGTAAAGGCCCGAAACAGAAATTCATGAAAGGTGGTTAGTGAGACTCTAAGAGCTCAGATGGAAGGCGTTTTGAGGACCCAATGCCGGAGTAGATGAAATCAAATGACTCAATTGCAGAATACTCTTCAAAATCCTACTAGTGAATTGATTCTATTGGTCCTTCCGAATTTTAATCCATTCACTAGTGTCTCTGTCTCATATTCTCCTCTAATCTATATCCTTTCTGGATGATTCGAGGGGCTGAGACTATTGTCGATCCTCCAACATGTCACATACAGAAATTAAGTAATTCAACATTGTCGTTCCTTGCATTGTTAGGCATAGAGGTTCGGATCAGTTTCAATCCCTCACATGGCAAAAATCTGAGCTCTTAGAGTCTCACTAACCACCTGTCATGAATGTCTGTTCCTGGTCTTTACACCAAGATAGCTCACGGTTTCTCCTGACCATAGAAGAGTAAAATAACCAGCATTTTCAATGTATCATCTCTCGAATAGCTGTCTATGACAGATCTCTCCGTCGTCATACTGACGAGCTCAGCGGAGGGATCGGGGCAAAACAGTATGAGTATCTTGTTCTCATTCATCTACTAGTATCTTTCTCTTATACTCTCCTCTAATCTATATCCTCCTTAGATAATTCGAGGGGCTGAGACTTTCGTCAATCCTTCAACATGTCACTTGCAAAAATTTGGCGAATCAACATTGTCGTTCCTTGCATTGTTAGCTATAGAGGTTCGGACCAGTCCCAATCCCTCACATGGCAGAGAAGGCCAATAAAATCAGTCCACTCGTGAATTATATTAAGATGCCAATGTACCATTCATCATGAAGAAGTGAAGATCCGTCAAGATTCTGAATTTGGGAACTATTGGTTATTCCAAGAATGCTCACAGTAGTTGAGATTCTTTGGCACAAAATCTAAGTGATTTGGTTACGTTACAATTGAATTCATCGTTCATACGAGCTCATCTACCGCGCTCAGGCGGCGGCCACCACAGTTTGAATTAATTTTTTCTTTTTATTCTCAGTGATTAGGATATCAAGTTAGAATAGTTTTAGTTAGACCATATAATGGAGTCTGAACTTTCATGCATCACCATACTGACAACCGGTCAATTCAACAATGACTCAAAATGTTTATAGCCTTGTAATATTGTAGACTTCTCCACAGTCGTAGGAGTATTTCACTCAATAACTAAATCGGGATCCTCGGAATTTCCCCAAAAATATCAGCTCCAAACGTAGAAATAATGATGTTCAAGTACTTATTCATCATCAACAGAAAACAATTCGGAGCAGAATGAACTCATTCTCCATATTTCCATAGTTCATATTTTCGAGCCAATTCATTTCAAGGATGTATCGGAACGGGTAATAATTTCAACACACCAGTAAATGAGTTTCCCTTTCATAGAAGTAAGACTCATGATTATCACTCTACGAACGAAACATACTCTTCCAGGAATCTATTGTAAAGTCTTGTCATCTGTAGTCGATGAACGAAGGAGTGAAGCTATGTTAGCTGTCGTAGACCCTCTACCGAATAATTCTCACACTTGAGCAAGTAAACCTTTCCACGCATTCACTAGGTTATACATTCAATGACCCTGAGGCGAGTAACATTGAGTCAATTCTGAATATCAATGTAGAATCGCATAATCTGTTTTCAATTGAAATGGTATAACTCAGCACAGTCCTTCAGCAATAGTGAAATTTTCGTGAATTCATTATCCCAATTCGTTTCATTCAAATCCAGAATGAAACACACCCACATAGAATTTTACCGAAAATTATCTAAGAAATTCCAGTGTACACAATTCGATCAGCAGTTCCAAAATAGTCCAATTTATAGTATCTTGGAATCTGATCACGACCAGCTTTACCTTGATTCTCCAGATGAGAATGACATGTGTTCTGCAGGACATTACCATGGAAATCACGTTCATCTGAGACAATTAATACGTTAGCAATTTCTATCATGATTGGCAGACTTCAGATCATAAGGCATGGGTTATGGGGGAATTGAAGGCATCATGAAAGCTTATAAGGGATTGAGTACTCCCTAACAAGTTTCGTCCATTTCATTGAGAAGCACCAACCGATCCAGCCATCCCATAACGATCCTCTTATTGTCCATGAACCCCACTCAAGGAACATCACAAGTTGAAGCGTCCAGGTCTTCGTTCAGTCTTGCCTCCGCTCATAGGATTCTTCGTTGATTCCAGGATCGACCCCTCAAAAAGTGGAGCAGTTTCTACACTCTCGTCAATCCAAGTTGACGCGACATAACCTCCCCAATGATCCCACTGAGTGGCAAGTATTTCCGTCTCTGGAATCGCCATGGCTGAGTACGCAAATTTTGATCCTTGGTCGCCCTGGGTGCTGAGAACTCAGGGAGCATTCGAAAGAATTGCCAGATTTACGAGAGTGGCTAATTTCAATACTTCTGTGTCCATGTCGAGCGTCAGATTTGGCTCTGGCTTCTGATGAGATAGTCCATAAATCTGAATGGCAAGATTGATGAGCTAACGCAAAGCCAAGGAACCACCAGCACTCGTTGGTTCGTTTGAGGCTGAGATCAGAAGACTTGGGAGGTCTGTGTCTCATCCCGCCTTGTCCGGTCACTCTCAGACCACACAACTGAGCGTCGTCCTGGACGAAGCTTCAGAAAAGAATCTGGTGAAAGATCAATTGATGGTGACAGAATACTTATATACTCAAGGAAATGCTTGCTATTCGTCCTGAGCCTCTACCAAGCATTGTAGAATGGGGATGTGGAGTTCGGAGCCATCCTTCCTAATTTGACTCCTCCTTTTCTTCTCATACATTCACGTAGTTACAAAACACATAAACGATTCCCCAAGTTTCTCTAATCTGTTTCCAATCATTGACCCTAGGCCTGTGCGATAAATTGTGAGATTTTCTTTCGTGCATACTCCTCACCCACGGATTCAGTTCCTATCTCAAGTATATACATCCGAACGGCATGAATCGTCCCCCGCGCTGCGTAGCGGATAGAAATGCATAGAGTGAGCCATATCCCCCCACTCCGCCACAAGCATAAGATACGCATTGCATGATATGCTTCGGACTGGCATCGAGCAATAATAGTGTGTGCGTTTCTGATAGGTGAGAGTGAATGAATGTATTCGAGTGTTTTTTTATGTGAGCTATATATAGTCCAAAAAGCATTGACCCGAATACAAAGAGGACCAATCAGGTGACGCCACATAGCTTCATATCTGGAGAGAGAGAGAGAGAGAGAGAGAGAGAGAGAGAGAGAGAGAGAGAGAGAGAGAGAGATCCCCCTCCTGGCCATCAAAAATAGCGAAGCTATGGGATATCTGTGAGGCGTCACCACACCAGTCTTCGAGCTGGCATGAAGCCGTCAAGTTGTACTCGCCCGCACTCGGGCGAGTCTTTCACTGCCTTCCTTGTTTTCTATTTCTGTTCTCAAAATACCAGAATCTGTCTATACTGAAGTCTCTTGAATCTCGAGTTAGACCAAGTCACTGAATTCATTTCAATGAATGAGTGCCTCGCTCGAATCCGTCGTGAAATTTCTCCATATCAAATATAAGACATTCCTCTGTATCATTCGAAATCATTACAGAAGTTCCTGATCATCTCAAGAGGACCTCAGATAGAGATTGATAACTAATTCGGAATCCAATTGAGCTATTGGGACAAGCAACGAACTCTCCTGAGGATTGCTCCTGTACCGTATGAGCGATTGAAGGCAAGAGCCACGAGGGAGTAGCAGTTCCTCGAAGGCGGGGTTTCTTAATACTAACTCACTCTGAGATAGAATTGATCAACTCCACCGGCTCGTCGCCCAAGATCCCTCCTACCATCTTTTTGGGGTAGCTGAGTCGTGGCTGAACGACTTCGTTGATGATAGTCACGTTCAGATCCCTAGTTTCTCATTACTGCGACAAGATCACAACAGGGGAGATGGTGGAGTCGCTTCGTATGTGCACAATGATTTCAGAGTGGAAAAATTCACCTCATCTGATACTCTTGGCCCAAGGAAACCTGGCGTACCTGGATTTCTGTTTGTAGCGTACAGCAGAGCGGCTCTCCACCGATACTGACCGAGGTAATTGACAGACCCTCTAAGATTGCCATGCAGAGGGATGATGGGCTATCTGGCTCGTTACGTCGTATGTGGTGAGATTTCAGTCATGAAGTTACAATGGGGGATCTGAACGCGGATCGGTTGGATGCGAATCACCCTGACACAGAGACACTTACTGCACTGACGAAAGAACTGTCCCTACAGATTGTGCAGCATGGCTCGACTCACCAACATAACCCCAATATATCTCGTACATGTATTGATCCCATGTACATTGATGGGAATGACACCATTACCGACTTCTTTGATAGGTTACTGCCCAGTTTCAGCAAGCACGTGGTCATTGGTGTCACCATCAACATCTTCATTTCCGCTCCGCCAAGAAATTCCTCCACTTATAGGAATTTTTGTAACGTCAGTCTGGAGCGGTTGAATGATCGCTTGCTATGCTGCGACTGGACAGCCCTGGATAATGCTGAAATCAGTTTGGAGGACGCTATGAACTGTCTCAATGGAAATTGAAGAACTGAATTGAATGAACCAGCGCCTGGAAGATGGTTTCACCCCGTAAAGGCGATGCTCCTTGAACTGGTCCCGAGTTGAGAGCGCTCATGGAAGAGCGAGATGCGGCACGCAGGCGCTAGGAACGGAATCAATGCAACAAGCGCAAGTGTCTTCAGCTTCAAAATGAGTACTTTTGGCTCAGCGAAGTGGTCGATGTGCGTCTAGAGAAGGAGCGTCATCCTCTCCTCCAAAGTCATCCTTCAGACGCTCTAGACCAGAATGAGAATATATGGAACGGAATGTGCAACCTCGGCCTCTTGCCCAAGAGCAAAGAGGAGGAACTCCATGGGTTCACACCGGATGAGTTGAACGCTCTCTTGGCGGAAGACTCCATCTTACCTCACTATTGGAGATATTGAAAATATTGAAGGAGCAATGGACAGAATTGACTTAGCCACAGGGGAGGGCTTCAAGCTCAAGGCCACAAATTTCAATAAGGTAGTTCTTGCCATCAAACATCCTTCCTCGCAGGCCTGCGGGACGGATGGGGTCCCTCAAAGCGTAATCGCGAAGGCTCTCACGGCCATAGGGGTCTTATTATACATATTTCCATTTCGTCTCTTGCTCATGGCATTTTTCCTGAGGCTCGAGAGCAAGCACAGCTGATTGCACTGAAGAAAGCTGCAGCTCCATCAGCGGCCTTGCTCTCCCGTCCTATTGCGCTGCTGTGCTTTTTCTCCGAGGTTCAGGGGAAAATAGCCCATGACCAAACATGGAGCATCCCGAAAATACAAATTTACTTGATCGCTTCAAGACTGAATTCAAGCAACACCACAGCACTCAGACAGCTCTGCTAAAGTTGACCGATAACATCAGAGTAGGTATTGGCACGAAAAAGATCACCCTCCTACTACTGTTCGACTCCGGTGAAGCTTTCGACACAATATCACCGTCCAAGTTATTGAACGAACTACGACATCTGGGTTTCTCGAGATCGGCACTCCCGTGGATAAAATCATATTTGCAAGGTCGCACCCAAATCGTCACATCAGAAAATGGTAATTCTGATTGGCTCACTACCAATCTGGGTGTTTCACAGGGTTTCGTTCTCGAGCCTCTACTCTCCAGTTTGTACGTCAACGATCTGTCTCGATTGATACATGGAAAGCCGGTGAACGATCTTTCCTACGCAGAAGACCTCTAAAGCTATCCACACGTAGATAAAAAGAACATCGAGGAAGGTATTGTTCGATTAGGAGTATAAGGGCGACTTGTGGCTGGGTGGGCCGAGGGTTCTGGCCTGCGTCTTGACGCTGGCAAGACCAAGGCAATCTTTTTCAATTCTGAGAGAAACGTTAGAGATCTGCGAAAGATGGATTCCCTAGGGGTTGAGGTACAGGCTGGGGTATTCGTCCCATTCCGTGACTCAGTCGTGAGTTCCGGTGTGACATTGGATAGAGAATTGGCGTGGAAACCGCATATTCATCAATCTACAGAGAAAGTGAACGAAGCCCTCTGTAGCTCGTGGTGTATTAGGGCCTGTAATATCGAGACTCTCCGAATTCGATCGGTCGAGACCTTAGTCCAAACCCACCTGGACTGCTGCGTGGTTGTGTACCTTAACGCCACTGACGGACTGATAACGCGGGTACAGAGACTAAGCAATTCATGTGTGAGGTACATTTCCGGTGTTGGGAGAGACGAGCACATTGCTTTGTTCAGGGAGCGCTTGGAGAGAGTACGTACTGATTCCCGGAGAATGTACCTTGCAGTTCCTCCAATGTACAAGATAGTGCCGTTGGAAGAGCCTGGTTATTTAGCTGCAATGTTCACCAGGCCCCACTCCGAGCGCCCTCAGCGGGGTGATGCAGGAGATCAGGAACTCAAAATTCCAAGGATGCGGCTCGACTATGGACGAAGATCTTCTCAGAGTCAATGTGTTCGTCTTTGGAATTTTCTCCCTCTAGGCTCCCGGCAGCTGCCAAAATTCTCGCAACTCAAGGGAACAGTGGGAGACTCCTTGTTGACGCGCCCCCCGCGAAGGATCGATGCAAACGCCGGGCACTTTTCCAACCTATAAGGGCCTTCCCTCAGTGTTCTCTCTTCTTTCTCTCTATGTGTAGACAGTGCGTGACCTTTTGTCACGTGTATCTTATGACTGTCGTTATCATTTCAGCCCTTCTATTGTATTGCCCCGTCATTCAGCTGAAAGCATCATGACTAGTCCTATCTGTGATAATATTGATATCCTTAACCAAATGATTTCATTTAGACAATATGTATATTTCATGTACATCAAATCGAACTTTTTGCCATTGTGCGAATAAAGAAGGTATCTATCCATCTATCTATCTTTCTCTCCCTCTGGCGCCACGCATTACTTAGGAAACTTGAATTCATGGATTAACGTCATCCTCACGGACTCGTCTGATAAAGTTATCAATTTTTTCACCAAGTCAGATATGCCTTATATAATCGGACATGATTCCCTGATGATAGATCATACAGTGCAAAATATTGTGGAAGAATATGTGAAATAACTTCTCGTGATTACAGTGATTCGATTCGGCATTATTCGGTCGCAAACTTCAAAAGGCCATCAGCAACTTGCACTTGCCTCACTGTACCGATGTGAATGATTCGTCAGAGGAAGTAAGGGGAGTAGCGATCCAATTACTCAATAAGTATGCGCCTATGGGAATTCGATCCATACGGCACACAGTGGGAGATTTGCATTTTTTTTGTGTCAAAAGTTAGCGACTCCAGTTCTAGACGAGTTATCGACATGATTCAAAATGGATATGACAGCTGAAGAC
>JAPYYZ010003680.1:0-11376 GCA_030522705.1 Eretmocerus eremicus
TTATAGTTCTCGTATGTACGGAGATACAAAATGATAGCTTTTTTGGAGGTTATGCTTGCGGGGAATTCATGTCATTTGATCAATCTGGATCAAATAGGCTTGACGTTATTTGATCAAGTTTGACCAGTCTAGTCAAGCGTTGGATCAAGATTGGATCTTAACCTGAAGATCATTTCCGATCGGGTGTGGCTGCGCCCTCGTGTGCAATCGGCAACTATCCCTCACTCGTTAAACAATGTAGTACTACATCATGGGAACCCCAAAACCGTGTTTGAACGCGGTAGTTTTAGGTTAGAATGATTGAAACTGCATTTTTCCAGTACCTACGGAGACGGACGTTTGAGTCTTTAAAAAATCATTATAATAAGATCATCGAATCCAATTATCGAAACATTTGTACTTCCACGTGACATTGTTGAGCGACTCCAAAGATCAAAAGAGGATTACGAACCACGATTCAAACTAATTTATATCTGTATGAGAACCAATGAATTACAATCCCTCTCTGCTTTTATTTACATGTTGGGTTCTCAAACCCGTCTGGCCACGCGAACGATATTCGCTCCGGAGAATGACGATTAGCCTGCGTGAATTTTGCTAGACACAAGAAACAAAAAGACTCAAATTCGATATCTATTAGTCGGGCCCGTGCACAAATACTCTCTTTTGTGAATGTCTGCCTCTCGAGTCTCATTCGCGAATTTCCATATCCTTGAATTCGCATACGTGGATAATTCCCATCACGTCACTCAAAGCTTGAGAATCTCACGTGCGAACTAAAGGCAATACATTTCTAGTGCCTGGGAAAATCCACATACGCGAATCTGGTCGTTCTCGTACTCGAAGATGGACGAGAAACTCCGGATCAGACATGACTTCTATCAAAGCCACCCGCTTCGATGGAATGGAACCGACCCTGGCCTAGCTAGATCTGTGAGATGAGTGTGCTTAATCTAGAATGTTTGCGTGACAATGCTCAGTGAGTTGATCATTGATCGAGCAAACCGAGTGGTTGCTCAGATTCTATCGCGCGTAAGCATTTTCCTACAATTAAATGCGTCAAATCGTATAATTGAAATCGGCTAGTGCTAGCGGTCTAAACGCACACATATTCGTATGTTTCTATAGATGTGGTCACGCGATATCTACTTTACTGCTCGCGCTTTTCGAGACAACGTAGCAATCGCAATTCCTGGCAGTTTTCAATCGCCGATCAGTAACGCGACCGACAGCGCACAGGAGAGTTGGCCTTTTCTTTCGCCACTCTTCTCTCGGTTTTCCCGCCTTCCGTGGAATCGACATTATTTATTTCTCTCAGCGTGGACGGAGTCATTTGACTCATTTTCTTGTATATTACTGTGAATATCTCAATTATTCTTCGCGTGTCATTTTAGATGGTTTAGCTCAGGTCTTTTCTAAGTAAAAGCCCGAGACCTCGACTACAGAAATTCCGCGAGTGAGTTATTCAAGTGTGATCCGATCCGATTTTCCTCCCCCGCTACTTGTGTGCGCAAGTCATGGCCTTTTACAAGACTTCGCACCACCAACGACCGAATAAGACGTATAGCTTGTCTCGATAGAACGAGCGGTTAAGTTTCGGATAGCGGTAACCCTCGTAGAAACGCCGTCACATGCTCGCTAAAAATGAATCAAATTTAGCCAATTTCTAATCTGTAGCCATAAAATGCCCAAGAAATGATTCATTTTTTGACAACATGTAACAGCATTTCTACTAGGGAAGGTACAATCAACAGACTAGGAACTACCTGAATTCAAAATTTTGAGTTTGATGTAATATTATATTATCAGCCATTCACAGGCCCACTATCTGGAAAAAGTCATATTCCAAGATACCGTCGCTCGTGCTCTTAGGTGTAATAGTGTGCTGAGTCCGAATCCCATCTCAAACCAACCTCCCCACTCCCCAGCCGCGTTTTGGAGAGAATCACGTTGAGGGCGATTTATAATGAGTATTCTGAATTTCTTATCTCAAATAATAGTAGAGCTTTTTTACGTTCAGATATGGGGTTTCTACTGGGAAGCCTTCTACAGGCCATTGGGAAGTTTTTGAGATATCGACGGTCAGATCGGCCGTATTGTCTTTAGGAGTGGCGAACATATTCGCATCGGGAGCCAGAGAAACTATTCTGGTCAGAAGTGTGGTGGCCGTAGTCGTAGTGGAGACTAGAGTCATTATACTAGACCTGGAGGCGACGAACGTAATTCTAGAGGAGACCAGAGTTACTAAAATGTTAATAGATGTATTGATCGCAGCCGCATCAAGGCCAAGAGTGAGCATACTGGGCATGGAAGTGGTGACCATAGTTGTAGTGGATACCAGAGATACCTTGGTGGTCGTGAAAGCAGTAAATATGGTCATACAGGAGGTTGCAGTCACTATACTCATCCTGAAGACAATGACATGAAATCAGTCACTACATAATAGCAATCGCTACAGTCACTCTAACTTGAACGATGACGGCAATCGTTCCCATCACCAATACGGTTCTCATTCCCATGACCAGTATAGTTGCTCCGACCCCCATTACCACGATGGTTACCGCTCCTAGGACCAGTATGGTGACTCTGGTCCCCACTAGAGCTACCGTCGGTACTTCCATAACCAGTATGGTAGGTCTCACCTCTTCTACGACTATGATCGACGCTCCCAAGATGAAGGTAGTGACTCTGGTCTCAACTCCGGCCACGGTCACCGCTTCCACGACGAGGATCGCGATTTTGGTCTCCATTACGGTTACGGCGACCACCCCATGACCAGAATAGTTACTCTGGCTTCCGATAAAAGTATGTTCACAACTCCCAATGCCAATACCTCCAATCAGACCCTTGAAATCTCATGACCTTCTCAATGGTCTGGAGAGGGCTTCTCAGGTCAAAGAAAAAATTATAATTTTGAAACTTTTATCTAAATTTGAAGTTCAGCGCTCTTCCAGGATTTGAGATAAGAATCCAGAATACTTATTATACAAAGCCCTCAACCTCGTTTCTTCCAAAACACGAGCTGGTGGGTATCTGACTTTTAACCAAAATTTAGAGATTCAGATGGTCTTGCCTAGTTCGTCTTCAGCAGTTTCCTAGGCTTCCTACAATGTTCAATCATATCTCACGGACTATGTAATGCATCTGACCAAACCGCAACATAGGGGTGCTTCAAAATCTGAGTCATTTTAAACATCCTAATATACATACCTACAACTCACACAATCTTGTTCCATGTCCAAAACCATACATATCGTAAGCTCGGGTGACCTTACACACTCGGTATTTTTACTGTAGCTTTTGACTAGTCCATCCTATAACATATTGCAGGATTGTATATGAAAGCTGGTTTGTCTCACCTGCAGAATGAGCCCTAGCCGGATGCTCAACGATACCCCGGTCAAAAGTTAGAGCAGAATTTCCAAATTTTCCAAGTCACTCCGTTGCTCCCAATAACACTCAAGGTTGACGCATACGTGACTATTATACCTAGCAACCTCGGGGATAACATCGTTCTGGTCATGCGCACCATTATTGCATTAATAATAATATACGAGTATCATGAAATTAATTTTTGACCTGATTGAAAATGTCTCATCTACTTACACGGAATCCATAAGAAAATCTACCCCACGAGCAACATGCTAAATTTCATTCAAAGAGATGACTGAAGTTAAAAGAGAACCTAAATCTCCAGAGTCGTAAGATACATCTGAGCAGAATTCCATTAGTCTGCACTCATCGCGCCAGCGGGTATGGGAATAAAATGGTAATTTTTGGAGGCCATTACTCTGATCCATTTGAGAATGAGCTTGAAAATTCACAAATCAGGCATTGATGGGACTCATCCATCTTCAGAAATTGGAGAACTGAAAATTTTTGAAATTATCATCTTGATTTTAGGAACAAATTTCACTGGATGTTGGATGTACCTGCACGATTCAACTAGGCGAATTTCTTGAACCATATATCTAAAACAGGCAGTGGACGGAGAATTTCTCTACTACGTAAAACAAATGATTGGAAAGAATGTTAAGTTGAAAGGAATTCAATTCATTCTCTTGCGTGAAATAATCATTTTAACAGCTCGGAGAAGATCGATAAAGTAATATTGAAAGATCAACCAAGGATTTCTCAACATTATTTTGAGAATAATTTAACAAGATCATGATGTAATTGGAGTCGAGAGGCGAAAGTTTATTGACATCTCTCAAATGCGTACATAGATGCTGGAGAAAGCCTTAGATTCCATGTGACGTATTCAATGATTCATCCGCATCCTCCGACGCGGTTCAATGTCCCATGATTATGCGCGGACTTGATTCTCATTTTTTGAAAGAACTTGACCTCGCTCAGTAAACAACATTCGACACATTCCTAAGCACGTTTCCGACAAAGAATGGAAACAAATGTCGCAGACGATTATCTTTTGAGCTGCGTCAATAAGGCTCTGCGAGTCTAGATGTCACGGAAAGAAGTCTCAGTTATTAGTGCTGAGACTTGCTTCTTTTGCTCTTCTCCGGTCACCGATAAGGAAATAGACATTGGCAGAAAAATCATTTCAGATACGTATTCATCACACACCCCACCACTACTTGCGTTGTAGAGATCTGAATTTGACTTGGAGACTACAATTGATTGCAACTGTCAATGATATTGCTCCGGTGTGGAGCAGATCGTCGGAATAGATTTACGGCATGTATCTTGGAACATCTTCGATCAGAAGCTCAAAATTATATCTGTCAAACCTACCCGGATTATGTCTTCTGCCTTGCAGTAGTTCCACTGAGAGTTGGACTTATTCTCCATTCTTTAGTCAATTGCAAAGATCTGGCTCATAATAAGCTGCTGCGCAATGAAAAAGTACACAAAAATAATTTTTTTTCCGAATGAATAATTTTCACTTTTTAGTCATCAATGATCGCTAACTCAATCTTTCAATATTCTGAGAGTATGATTAAAAATGATCGAAATGTCAAGAGTAAGCGAGGACAATTTTCTGTGGTTAGTACAATGAGTGCCAGCAGAAATACTTACTTCTGGCCAGAGGAATATTAACCATACAGAGCTGGACAGGGTTCCCTACTCTTGAAGTTGGTTTGACTAGGCAACATGGACTTCTAACATAATAGCGAGAAGAGTGTCAGATTTTTGTGTCATCAACTTTCCTGAGACGCTGAATTCAATTTCTGCTTATATCAAAGCTTGACTGGATCAGCTTTGATGTTTTTTGGAGAACTTCAACTTTCATTCAACGGGCAGAAATGGTTTTCCCCAAGAATGATCATTCTTTAGATATGACGTTTGAATAAGTCCGTCAAAAAAGTTGTTGGAGCAGTGATAAGTTGCAAAGGAGTTTTCCTATGGGAAGTCCAAAACAAGCTGAAAAGAGTGAATGATAACCATTATGCAAATTACACGACTCCAGGGAATCATATATGATATCTATAGATATAGTTCGAGCTACTTCTGGACTTCAAGATTTGTAGAAACCGTTGCGTATGGTGTACGCCAATGTGTGAATTCCTATATTCAGCAGACTATATATGATTCCCTTATAAGTTAGTGTAGTATATTCGAGTAGCATTAGGGTGCGTATGCAATATCAAGCCCAAGATGTCACGTCCGCGGATGATAATTGAAAGATTTTTAAAAGATGTTTATTATTCGTTATCCGGGCGGATTCTGGCACTCCAGAGTTATAAATTGGTACCGATGTTTTCCCGCCAAGCCCCGAATTCGTACACGTGTATTCTGATAAGCGCGTCAGCGGGCTCCTCTCTCTCTCTCTTCCGATCCGAGTCTCAAACCGTCCTCAACTCGAGGATGCAGTGATTTTATTTTGCGAGGCCGGCCAATTGCTCGGCCGATCAAGCCGCGGGGGTGACGCAAGCGCGCGGGTGGGCCTCTCCTCGTATCTTTTCTGCGCAGCCAGCCACGCGATGGCGCATTGTTGGCACCCGCGGATCGAAAAGGCGCGCATTGTGCAACTGCGGCGTACGCGATGTGTCGCTTTGTACAACGACGGCAAGGAGCGCGATCCCCGTTGACCACGCGGCGCCGCGATTTCGCGCGAGGAAAGGAACGGCCTTGCGCATATATTCGCGGGGCGCGGGTAATACCGCCGCGAGGAGAGCGTGAAAGCCTTTCTCGCGAGTCGCGGAGCGCAAGGTCGCGCCGCTCCGATTTTTTTCGCGCGCGGAATTCGATGCGGCCTTGATCTTGGACCACGAGCGTCACGATGCTCTCGATGCCGCGGCTCCCAAAGATATTGCGCTTATACTGCCACGACTTGCCATTCTTTATGACTCTACTTGAACATTTTTCCGCGCACGGTGGCCAGCGACTGCTCGTGAAACCTGGGTCACGTCCCTTCTTGGAATATCGATCGATCTCCGTGCTCATTCTTTTACTCTTCGTTTCGTTCTCCTCCCCCCTCCCCCCCTCTTTCTCTCTATCTGTCAATCGGCAGTTCCAGCTCTGAAATGGTAAATATGTACTTCGATCGTGTAGTCTCCGTGGAATGAGACCTCCCTTGAATGATGACTTTCAACAGAGAAAAATCCTGTCCTCTTTTGGTAAATTATCTCAGTAATGAAGCTCCTCCATCATTAGTTAGGTCTGAATAATTCAGATCTGGGTGACGAGACGCTCAATCATGCCACAAATAAACCATTCAATACTCCCATGTCGGAATTTCCACATGATTTGACGTTCTTTCTGCAATAATGAATTTGTGGAGGGACACTGAAGAGCCTCAATTTGCACGCGTAGAAAGGTAAGGAATTCGCCTTGAGTCTTCTCGGAACAATAATTTGAGTTGTGCCCATCTGTAAGAGTGTGATCATCTCAATGCAGAGTATTCCGAGCTGCAAATACAACTGATTTTTTAGTGAGGTCAGCCCTGTGTGTTCTGCCATTGTCTTTCAAGGATGATTTATTTTTGGAGTATGCATAAAAGTGGTACAAATCATATCATTCTGACTCTCAACTTGACCTATTCTTGCCGAGAAGTACTTCAGCAACATTACTTGTTTCCATATTCCCGAAGCTGTCCCTCTTATTTATTTGCTAATACTGAAATACTCTAAGGATTCTCCATCATCACCCCATGGCTCATATTTAAGCTTGTTCAATCAACTCTGCGATGAGTGCAGATATGTCCCTAAATTCCTCCACAAACGCAAACTATGACTCTCAGAATCATCCTATGCATATGAGTTGCAAGCGACCCGCTCAGTGGGAATGGGTAGAAGCTTTCCATGTCTAAATCGTATGAAACAAGCTAGAAGAGCCCGTCCTTATTCATAATGACGGCGAGACTGAGCCTTCGCAAAGGGGTTCGCGCTATTCGTGCCTGCTTCGTCCTGCCCTATGACGTGGAACATGTCGCTTTGGTGCCGATGTCTGGGCTACAAGGCCGGAGGCTATCTAATGGTAGGTAGCAATCACTATCAACAAGATTATACCAGTTATATAATCTCTCCAGAATCGACGGGGACTACCAATCTCGAATGGCTGACGCGAGGAAGTGGACGTCTTTGCTCTAGCGCGTTTCAAAAATGTTGCTTTGATGCCATTTGGCACTGATTTGTCCCAAAATGGGAGTTCTATCATTCGGTAGATGATCAACCATTGGAAGATAATGCAATGGATTTGGGAGGTTGTATCTGGCCACTATACTCAATCGGAGTTGTCATTTTTCGTAACGTTTTTATCTCGGTTTTTATTGGGTCCATTCGGAAATACAGCCACACTGGCCCCGTTGACTGAGGCCTCATTCGCCTTACTCACGCAACCACCTCTGCATCTGTTCCTTTTTTAATTTCGATCGGGGCGGACGGAACCGTACTTTCGAATGAGTCCATTTGCTTGTACATATTCAAAGAACTTCCAATTTATATAGACGGCTACAGACCGAAACAGTCGAAGTTTGCTCTGACCTTTCAAAGAATGAATCTACTACTTCGAACGCTTAATTTGTGGGATTTCAAAAAAATTCACCTCAAAATAGTCACCGAAAGCTTATTTAGTCAGTTAAAATGGGCCCAAGTCGTTCCAACTTCGAGCCGAGTTTAACGCATCATTCAACTTGGAACTGTCCTTGACTTCAAATTTTGATAATTTTTATTATCACGGTAAAAAAGCCGCATCTTTCTTGATCATCTTGTTCTTTCAAACTCGGGCTTAAGATTCTAATCTAATCTAATCTATTCTAATATATTCTAGTATGATCAGTTGTAATCTCTTATATAATTGTTTGGAGACGATGTGGTCTTATGGAAGCTCGGAGCTCCGAAATATCAATTTGAGTCGAATGCATTATGGGTGGAAACTTGAGAAGGACAAGGCACTAACTTACATAAAAATGAACTGTGTACTTTAATCACAAATTATTTGTTTACATGTAAACAAAGAGTGATAGGCGTGAAGCGTGGCACAAAAAAATATTAATAAAATAAAGAAGAGAGCACTCGAGTTGCGGGAGCGTGGCACTAACGCGAGAGCAGTTGAATTCAGCAACGCGTAAGAGCGAACATATGCACTCGCTCGCGGACTACAGATTACTGATTTGCGAGCCGCGAGAGCTGCTCATCGTCCCGAGCAAAGTTCCCGAATCCTAAACAGTTCAATTCGAATTAGTCAATGACTACTCTTGGAGCAGATCCTATGATTCCGGAAGATATTTATATGGTGCTGAAATAAACATCAGTGCCATTGCTTCGATAGAGGAAAATCTCAAACGTCCGCTCTCGAGCTCGCGCTCTCATTCTCGCTTACACTATCAGTAGCAAATGGATGACTCCGAACTAAAACGAAATGAATGCTATTTGGATTCATGGAAAATCATATTGGATGGTTATGAATTATTTAGTCCAGAGATCAGCGTTCAGTAAAATTTCTCTGACAATAAGTTTTTCGAATACATCGTTTCTGAGCTCACTATACAATCACACTCCAACTTGACTTTTTGAAAATTGAAATAACGTATATTTCGTTCGAAATGAAGTCGTTCAAATGATATTTTCAGCGCATTTGATAGCAGGCCACCTCGGAAAGCTTACCTGATAACATGACTTTGGTCTCTCTGTGGGAGTAAAATAGAGATGCAAGGATTGCTGGACACAAGGAGAGAGACCGACGAGTCCTGGTTCTATAACGACGAAACAATCTTTTAACGAAAGTGAAAAATGTTCCACGGCGCAATTGGTGTTAATCGGTCGAATCATAATTCTGGATGCCGGGATATTTTCAACTGATCTTTTACGCTGTCTCACAACATAATAACCAATTCCAGCTTGGCTCATTGCTTGTAAATCAGCATAATGTGCCCGCGCCTCGGCTCCGGGGCGTCGCCGCGCGTTAAGAGGATGAGCGACCGTTTCACTCTCGCCGATATGCAACTCGTAAATACCGCAACGCGCTGTCTCTTTTTTTTTCATCTCGATCGCACCGAGAATTCCTCGAGCCTCGGGATCCATTCTCGCCAGCGTCGCAGCCAATTTAAGCACCGGCTCCGTGGCTCCGATACTCGCTCGTAGGCGCAACGGCGGCCCCGGTGGCGTCCCGGGGTGCGCACGTCCGCATTTTTCGCAAGGTCGACCGCTATTACAAGCAATATATATGCCGTCGGTCGAATTTCTCGCGCTCGCGAGCGACGCTCCCCAGACATGCGTGCACCTAGTTACGGCACTCGGAACTTTAGCCGCTCCTCCGAGTGCATTAATTGACGATTTGGCGATAGCTCGCGGCACTGCGGCGTCGACGCCGTGTTTTTGTCATCCCCGCCGTATCGGGGCTGCTCGTTTTTCCCGGCCGCGTGACACCCGCCGCCCCGACGGCGAGGGAGCTTTGAGCTTCTTTTGCGTTACGCGTCTCTTTTCGAGGCCTTTTTGGATCTTCCCTGGTTTTTACCAGTAACCCGTTGACTTTAAGCCTGGCAGATTCCGGGATGCCTCGGGATGCTCTCGTCCACTCTCGCCCTGCTCGCGCGCAGAAACACGCGGATAATGCGATAGGCTGATTCTCCGGGTGATAAGAGCTCCTCGCGAGTTTTACTCGCGTTGCTCGTGCGACTGCTGCTGCCGCCTCTTCCGAGTGCGTGTGCTCTCGTGATTTTTACTCCAGCTATGCCTTCTCAGAGCTCCGTTGATTCATTTCGGCTGTAACTCTCTTCTCTCTTCTCTGAGCGTCTTATTTTTTCTTTTAGTATCCCTAAGTGGACTCAGAAACTCCGTTTTCCACGCATTTTCAAAACACTAATGTCTCTTTAGATTCGAAACTCCAAGGTGCCCTCAAAGAGTAATTCGATCCACTCGAATGCAGTAATTTTGGTGCCCTTGTTCCGCCGTGCTCACCAATCTATTACTCTCTCCGCCGCAATCAGTGAGAACCCCACTGAGGTCGTCGGTGCGCCTCAACTCCACTGATTAGTCAGTGACAGACGAATCATCGTCAGAGTAAGGCAGAAGGTTACTTATGTTCCACATTAAGTTTCCAGAAGTGTTCCCAATACTTCAGAATAACGCGGGCGCTCACAACACACCCGTTTTCGATTTATTTTCAACAAATCTGTAACCGTACCTGCCACCTCCCTGGAATTTCAGTGCGTATGCGCTGATGTTCTAGCATATATCGATCCAAAGCCCGAATGCTGATTATCAGTGCATATGCACTGATCAAGTCAATGGCCTGTTTACAGATGAGCACATGACCTTGCTTCCACCTCGCGACTTAGGCGGTCGCATACGGCCGTGAAATAGCTTAAGACCAAAACTAATCTTGTTGAATTAGTCAATCATGAGTAGCAGAACGCAGTGCATATTAATTTTATGCGGTAAGTAACCTCCACAAGCCTAAGTAATGCAACTCGCATGCAGAGCGTTATATTGATCTGTCAGTATTGCCAGCTCGCGATTTTAAACGTCATTTACCAATGTCCAATGGAGTTAAGCTGTTGATCATCATGTTGATCCAGTGGAGTTTCCATGGCAGAGCGCAATGCATCCCAAACTTACGCGAACAGCATCCTGTAAGGGTCTGAATCTTGCAACGTGCACGCATAGCGCTACTGATTACTTGATGGCGCCTCGGAACTTTCAACGACCTTCGGGACTAATTAATGTTAGATGATCTCTTCAAAATGCCTGACATCTACTAGTCAATCATTACACAATTGTACGAATAGAAGAGTTACCAATTATCTAGCAAGGGAGCCTAGCAGAACCACTTCGTTCTTTGTAACCTCAAATTAAGAACTGAAACTCATACATTTTTCCCCTATGTTTGAATTCCTTTTAGGATAGATGTGAATTGCGATTGATCATAGTCTTTGCCAGCTTTGCCAGGGAAAGGACTAGGAAAATAAATTACCAT
>JAPYYZ010003681.1:0-11621 GCA_030522705.1 Eretmocerus eremicus
TGAATCTACGAAAAATGGCTTTTGGTGCGAAACAACTTGGCTCTGTATATTATAGGTGGCATGAAATTATATTTTAAATTTCCGAAAAAAGTATTCCAGGGGTCAGAAGTAAGGAATTGAGTATATGAATGAAGATGCATAGTCATTAATTGAGTTAAAAACCTTGTGCATTGCTTCTCTTAAACAACAGAAGAATTAGCCCCACAATAGGGAAACATGTAGAAATTTCCCTTCCATCTAGCTGCCAAACGCAATATTTTTTCTGAATCGGGGGAAATAACTGATTTCCTCATTCTTTGACATAGTAGCAAGCACGAATAAAGTGTGTGATAAAACTATAGTACATTTGCGTACATTTGAGATAACTAGCGCATGTTGGGTGCTCTTACCTTATTTAAATATACCCGTCGATATTCGTATACTTGTAGAGTTCCGTGGTGGTAGAATGGGGTCAACGATTCAAGGCATGAATTCCCAGTATCAGATATACAGAAAAATTTGAAAAATGCAATCACTGCATGTCAAATGAAATATCAAACGTCGGGGGCAATTGCTTTCTGGAATTCAACTAACGAGAGATTTGTTTGAAAGCAGAAATGTTCAGAATAAACAAGGTGAACTTAAAATCAGTGACCGAATAGGGACTGCTTAAAAATTTCCACCTCAAATATTGATTCCTCTTTGAAATTTGAAACTCGCGATATACCACGGACAAGAAAGATTTGCTAATTCATCTAAATAAATTTTGTTGGCCTTTGGATTGTTAGACTGACAATGAAACTTGTTTGAGTCAACAAAATCATGTCTGTTAGTACTACAAGTTGAATGTTTCTCATAATATTTTGTAAATTTCAAAAAGATTCTTTCATAGCATTATTTCGAACGGATTTGGTATCAATGTCCTGTGACGTTAGGAAATCTCGCTGGAATACTATAATAAGCTGTAGACTTCGAAAAATTTCTTGATAAATCGAAGCTACTGCAAACAGATCCTCTATCCAGCTGAAGTATGCTCATTGATTGATTGAAATGAATTACTGTACCCGCATTGTCGAAGAAAACCCCTATGGATTCGGAGAAATAATCGAGCATACAGTGAGCTTGATTCGAGAGTCGAATTCATTTTCAAAATTTCGGAGTCGAAGTAGAACAAAATGAAGCCGCTAAATTTCAATGAGGCGAGGGCATATTATGCTTTGGATTCTATGTTCTTTCCGAGAGCTTCCATTGCGTCTCCGATGAACTGTCGCAACTTGGTCTCAAAATTCTCCGAAAGTAAATAATAGACTCGACTCTGATCCTGCAACCTTTGTCTAAAAAATTACACCTCAAAATTTGCTTTTGACACTTCTTTGGTGGAAACGTTATCAGAAACCTTGTATGACAAGTGCTTTCAGGCCTGATTGCTTTATTTGAGCTATTAAAGATCTAGGAAAACATCTAAATCAGAAAATCACGAGAATTTTATCCATCAAGTCAGAGATTGCCAAGCAAATATTATTCGCCATGACTTTGGCCCGATTATGGAACATGATTCACATGAGCGCCCCACTGAAATCTTAGAGAGCTTCTTGAGCTTGAAAGAAAGAATTTGGCTATGTCTTATATATAAGATATGCGGATTGTAAAACCCAATCACTGGTTGAGCTTATTTGACTTGAATCGAATGAGCGATTGGTAAATGAGTAACATTCTATTGCATGAATCGTATCACATCAAAAGCAATCTCGATGAAGAGCACTTTCTTACTTTCGCTTTTATCTCTACAATCGGAGTGGTGAACAACTTACGACAAGTTTGGAAGTGAATCCTGTCAACAGATCACGCCTGACACATCATTTAAAATTTGTAACTAATCCATGTCTCGGAAAATATAAGATCTTATTGGTATAAGTATGTTTTTGCAACCCGAAGATTGGTTATCTTGTGGTATGACAATCTAACAAAATTGACTTGGTGAAATTAACAAAATATTTTGCTGTCCCGAATTAACAAAATTTTTTTGATTACTCTAACTAATTTTGATGTTGTCCCAGACAATATCTTTTTACGAGGAATCGAATTATGATTGAGGCGGATTTTTGCACGAAAAAGGATCTTCCCATTTGCACGCATCAGACAATTCGTAAAGCATTTATGAGCCTGATACGCAAGGGGACTAAATAGCAAGAATTCCCGAGCAGGAAGATTTTTGCGAGAAAATTGCGCGCACGAGGCGACGCTCGCAATCGCACTCGAAACGCAGCGCAGTGTCCCGCAGGAGCGAGGTCGCGCCTGTGCCCGAGTGAAATATGCGATACGGGCATCTCATAACCGAAATGGCCCCGGGCTGCGCCGTCAGAGAAACGCGGACAGATTTTCCGGAGCATCCGCCCGCAGCGCGGATATATTCGCAGGCTCGCATTTGCATTTCAGCGCGGGCGCGCAAAAACGAATGGGCAGACGAGCCGCGGCGAGTCGGAAGTATGCCGGCGGAGGCTCGTCCGCGCGCAAATTCAACGGCAGAGACTCACCTTCGGGCGAGAGGGCGAGCATGCAAAAGGGCTCGCCCCGCACCACCACCTCCTGCATTATGATGCCGAAGCTGTAGACGTCGCCGGGCTGGCTGCCGTGCTTGCGCAGGCCCTCGTCCCTCAGCAGCTCCGGCGCCGTCCACAGCAGGTCTGAAACAACCCGCGGAGCCGCTATGGTCAGCCACGTGTCCGGCAAAATTCCCTCGCTTTGAATTTAAAATAAAAGCTCGGCGCGTCATGTGCAGCCCGCCCCGGCCGTCCGGACGGAAAATAACTACCAACCTGGATGGCCGATGCGTCTCTATTTGGTGCTCCGTGCTTACCGTGATCTCTTGTGGCACAGTGCGTGGCCTACTCTTTGCCTTGGATATGCCTTCCAGAGATGTGATCGCGGATATATTTTCCATAACGGCAAAATTTTTGCTAATATCATGTCGTCTCCGAGCGGAGAACTTGCACAGAGTCGATCTTTAAAAGGAGGTTGCATCAAATGCAGTAAGGCATCTTCCAGAATATGCACTCTTTGATAGAGTATATTGCGATATCTTTTTGTGAGATTCATAATTCTTCCCGCAGAAATCAGAAATATCTCAAAAATGATTACCAAGCGAGATTTAATCTCACTTTTATAGGTCGCTAGTTTTATTCACCATTAAAGCAATTTCAAAGTACTGCGAGACTTCATTTGTATGAAAGTTATAATTACGTTTGCGGTGCTTGCGAGCTGGAGCTATTGTACAGATATATGTCAATGTATTCCACAGCTATAACTAAAAAGTTTCCTGGAACTCATTTAGTTTGGAGCTCTCATCTGAATTATATATCTTGAAGTACGGAAGGGATAAAGAGAAAATAATTTTATTTCAATGCATCGCACGATATATCACGTTTGATAAATTTCCAATTACTATACATTCGACTGAATAGAGATCTGTATAATTAGAGAACCACCGGCCAAAGTGGCCCAAGTTCGCTTTTAAATATATCAAAAATTTTCAATGATCGCAATACTAATCTGCATTCTGCTCAAGTCTGTAGCGTGCAATAAAATTGAAAACATCGAGTGAGATTGAGATGTTTTATCTGAAAACGCGCGTGAAAATGATTTGAGTACTCATGATTTCTAAATTGATATCGGAAGTGCAGGTTTTAAATATAACAATCTCCTCCATTGTAAAAAGAAAATCTTAAAGTTAGATCACTACGCTTACTGACTTTTTAATTTAAATTTTCCGTAGTCCGATTTGATGATTTCACATCACTTCCATGAGAAATTTTTGAGAAATATGAAAAATCAAATACTCCGGAGTCAGAAAAGCATTACTTACTTCCATTCCATATTAGACACGCGCGTACACTTACTTTCCTACGAGTATTTGCTTCATTGTGCCACATCTGGATTTCAGCACGAGTATGATCTGGTTTTAAGAATTTCTTTTCACAGTGTTGAAATTGCCTTATACCTATATTATCTTGCTATCATCAAGATTTGCTGTTGTAAGATATGAAAAACAACACGATCGCAAAGGCAATGCAAATATAGTTTGTGATGAGTTTTCATTGGGATCCTCAAGCGATAATCTGCACCACCTATATTCTAGTCAACTATTGTCGGGCTTCAGATATTCAATTGTGGGTTGATTGTCAGATAGCATGATTTTAAAATAATTCTAGATCAGAGGGACTGAATCTGTTGTATTTCCAAGATAATACTTTAGTGAAATGATCATTCCATCTCACGGGAATCGCAAGATAAAAAATTGATATTATTGAAAAGTCTTGTGGGAATTCGGGATGGACATACCTCGTGCTGTTTTGGTTGGAGGTTGAATATTTTGAGCTTCGTAAAAGGCAGGAAGTC
Organism: Eretmocerus eremicus; assembly: GCA_030522705.1. Lineage (NCBI taxonomy): Eukaryota > Metazoa > Arthropoda > Insecta > Hymenoptera > Aphelinidae > Eretmocerus > Eretmocerus eremicus. Next base: position 4,375 of record JAPYYZ010003681.1, read on the forward strand.
CATAGTCCGTAATTTTGAGGACCCACCTGGCATCAATGACGCAGTTCCTCGATGTCAAATAACCATGAGCACGTATTGGCGTGCTATGTAAGTATCTCATTCCCTAAGAATTAGAAATGATTGATTCAAAAATATTAATCTCCAGTTATAGCAATTGTTTCTCGTACAGATTGTGGTCAGTAAACGCACAAATTGAGATTATTGAGAATGTGCAATAATAAGTTGAAATCTTAAAGGAATTAAAGATTCATTCTTTCTACTCCGGCTGACTTGGCGCTCGATCCACTCGATTTCAATTGGAATTCTGTCGAGACTTCAAGTGACTTGAACTCCAAGTCACTCGAAAAAGCTTAGGGATCTATCCAAATTCCATATTCACAATTGAATCCGTTTCTAAAAACTGTCCTTTCATAGATCGAGTAGATATCCTTGCATTAGAATCTAAGAGGCGCAAATATACGGCAAACTCACTCGGACGAGATCAGTCAGGAGAGATAGTCGGAAAGACCAATCAAGTTTGATTTCGTCTTGCACGAGCACATCCTCCAAAGAACCCCTGGAGCAGTACTCGGACACGAGACAAGGCCTACTCGACTCGGTTAAGCAGCCAATCAGTGGATTCACATTTTCGTGTCGCAGGCCGTGAATCTGTAACCAATCAATAGTGACCAAATCCATAACTTTTTTTTAAGTTTCGCATGAATGATATTTTGCCATCAACAGGATGAAATTAAGGAATCTCTATTGAACGAGACTCTGCAAAAGGTTGTGGGTTAAGGGGTGCAATAAATTGTGAGAGTATTGAATGCCTTAAAACGGTGTATGCCATAAAATTTGGGACTACTCAGTTTGAAGAGCGAGTCGGCTTGATAATCAGTGTTGTAAGAGGCGTGATTTATACTCGTATTGCGAGATATCGATGTAGATGAGGGAACGTAGAGCTCAAAAATCAGCATTGATGGAGATCGAACATCAATTATCTTTTCATTTAGGTAAGGTACCCCCCTCCCTCCCTCAAGCCATTTAGCTCGTAAGTTAGCCCGCTTTACTAATTTTCAACATTCTTTAGCTCAGTTTAAAGCTTATCTCAAAATCCACAAAATAAGCTACATTATATCCAGTCCAAATCATTGAAGACTGGGTTATTCGAAATTTACGAAAAAAGTGATTTCTTGCGAGTTTGAGAGCCCATAACCTGCACCTACTGTCTTGTGTAAATCAGCCTGTTTCCGCATTTGGTACATTGAATGAGTACGGAGTCAAATTTCGTAGCTCAGAGAAGTTGTTTTTGAAGATTTGCTTTTAGAAAGAATATGTTATTGTATGTATTGGACGAGCAATTGATTTTAAATCGAATTAAATTCGATTTTTGAGGCATTGAGTCCCGTCAAATACTACAAGAATTTTGCAGAGTTTTTTGGAAAGAGAACGACAGATGAGAATGAACAAAAGCAAATTTCAAATCCAAATAATCGATTCGCCCTGGATAGAAAAGTGCCGAATACGAGGGAAGAGACACGCAGATGAAGGGTTCCTTCCTAAAATGAGTTGAACCACGCAATCGCCCCGGTAGCATAGTGATAACGCAACCGCTCGGTAAGCGGAAAATCGTGAGTTCGATCCTTACCTGGGGAAAAATTTTCCCATTTGTGATTCTCTTTTCAAAAATGATCTGCAAAATCCTGTGTGTATTTGACGGGACTCAGATGTATCAAACATTGAACTTGACTTAATTCGATTTAAAATTAATCGCTCGTGCACAATCCACACAATAACATCCTCACGTAAGAAGAAGATTGGCCCAGTTTAAAATTTATCAATCTAGTTTTATTGAAGGAATTCTCTCCGAGGAGCTTAGCACTCATTGCTGATACAACAGGAATGAGTGCTTAAGCTGTTTCAATTGCTCTAGCAAGCACAGTTTGAGTTTTTAGCAGCCCAACAAGGTATCAATGATAATTCGAAAGCGCAGAAAGATACGCGCATATTTGCGATAAGCATATTTGTGGCAAATTGAGTACACACTCTGGGAATCGACTTCGCTTCGCATTTCACCGAAAAAATTGTCCCAAAGCGAAATTTTTCAGGTATACAAACAAAACTTGAAAAATTTTCAGACAAGGAATTGAATGAGCTAAGATACGTTGAAATTCACTGGGTCAAACAATTTTGACGGCACTCCCTCTCACCACGAGTTCTTAGGCGTGCAATAAGAACAAGAAATCACTTATTTCTGGCCATCAAACACGGAAGTCGTTCAGGACCGACCCAAATCACACATTTCTTCTAGTTGCAATATAACAAACTTAGAAAAGATGCGCGTCAAAGTCCGCGAGTGCGCTTTTCTGAGATTCGCATAGGTATGGTGGCGCTTGGGGTACCCATATTACATTATGAGAACTCATTGAAAGTAGAGAAAGGCAGACAGACAATAGCAGATAGCCTATGATTAGTTGAGCAGCACTTCAAACGTTTTATGTGTGCGGCTAAACAGCCGAAAGAGAGCAGTATGAATATTGCGAGTTCTTAGCAGCTTGCCATTCGCCTCGGAGCTCGAACTAATCATTTCTTTTATTCCACATTCTGTCTCCCAAACGCTTGAACAGTCAATAAATTAATGAGATAAAATTCATCTGTTACCCCTGTCATCCGGAGATTGATTGGAAGATGATACGATTTCTGATATAGTTTGTATTCGAATTACTACATCTCATTCTAATAGGATCGTGAATCTACTGTTATTGCTGTTCATCAAATTCTGTCTACTCGATCTATCTGGCTGTTGATTGATTTCTGAATTCATTTCAAATCGTGTCATTCATGCATGGTGACAAATATCCAGATACCCCATTCGAGCCCATTTTTTATTGAGTGAGACTCTGAGAGGGAGAATTGGCCATTTTTTTCGAATATTAGTACGCCGCCCGCCAGTCCCTCAGGAAGACGTAGAGACCTTCCCCGAGGCAAAGAGTTCCACACTCGAGGTCTCGGCCGTACTGACCGCTACGTCCAAGTAAATGAAATTCGAAAGAATCGCTGCCACGGTTACTTTCTCGAGGGCTTAGTCACTTCGTCTAGTTCTTCACAAAGCAGGAACTCTATTTGAATTATAAATCATCAGCTCTCACTGGTCATTTTGAACAGCCCCCGAAGTAGTGAGGGTTTTCATCTCGTAAGGCTTGCAGCAAGCCAAGTAACGAGCTGATCAGCATCATGCATCCCGTGTTTCTTCCTTCAGAAGTAACAAGATTCGTGTATTTTCTAAAGCTCAGTTATCAATTCCCAAAGTGCTTTCAAAAAGGAGCTCGACGAATTCTGCATAATAAAAGATTCAGTTTAGTCTGTGAAAAAATTCGATACAGCTCTGCAAGAGTTAGCAAGGAATCTCTCAAGGAAAAGTTGCTATTAAATGGATCAGAGCAATCTCAAATAGTTCACGAGTCGCCAACTGCAGCATGTATATGTCAGCATCGGATCACAAATTTATAGTCCACTAATCCTTAGTATGATTTTTTCCGTTTGTCGCGTAAAAGAGCTTTGATCAAATAAAAAAAAGAGCTTTGAGCAAAATTACGCGATCAATTCGAACCATTGTATGCGATATCTATTGACCGAGAATATTTTTGAGATCTCCAAATATGAAATTTCGAACATGTCTGAACTCTTGATATAATTTTCTTTCTTGCATCGGCTCGGAAAATCATTCTCGGGCACGATTGGAATTAATGGTAAGTAGAGTCGGCCGATCAGTGTCCTTACAAATTCTTATTATATCTTACAATGGCCTTTTCGTTTGAGGAAATATTGCCAAACCTCCCTCTATCTCTTAACTGCTCAATATTTAATCTTATTCTAACATATTTTTCATCCATGAGTGTTGTCTGTAATTTTTCAATAATGAGAATCTAATAGACACTGTTGCGAAACGTTGTTACACGAAGGGGAAAAATACAAGTCAAAGGAGGACATGCAAGAGATGAGGACGAAGAAGGCGAAAGCACAGCAAGCAGGAAAAAGGTGAATCGGAGGAGGATGCTTTGAACGGATACAGAATGGCACCGAGGAAAATGCCAGAGATTACGAGTACAGGGCGGAGCTAGGAAATAAGCTTACCGTGATCAGTACGTCCATTGCTTTACCCTTGAGTTCGAAGACGGATTGGACAGGAAGCTCCTTAAGTTGAACTAAGTCACCCTGGAAAGAAACACTTGATCAACTTTTTCCGAAGGAAACTGTATAGAGTTTTATTTTGTAGTCGAAAATATTATTTTCACAATCGAACATCATGAATCTCAATGATATTTGGTAACGGCTGTTTAAAAGAGCGTAAAGTCATCTATTCATTCTTGTTATTGACAATCGTAACGAGAGCGTTTTCCACTAGAAAGATCTCAAAAACTCACCGAAAAACTGAAGTAAGACAACTGTTGATAAGAGAAGCTTAGATACACAGTGATTTTCAGGTATAAACAATCTAACACTGTGGTACAAGGAGCTGCTGAGTGCACGGAAATTGCATGTTTGATATAAATGGAATCTACGTCAAGTCTTTAATGTTCTCCATAGATGATTCGTCTGGATTCTTGGGGAAAAGTTCCACTGAATGAATGGCTCATTTCATCACATAATTTGATTTCAGATGAACAGTGATTCTATTGGTTTTTTCCTACCAATATTCAGACAACCCTTTCTGATAGTTGGAGTGATCAAACAAAACCTTTCGAAGGAAAATGGCACATTCATACAGGAAGCCTCCAATAAAACTTATGTGAACGTCATGAACTTGATAGATCATAAGTTTTTTGAGGGAATTCTCACCATACTGAGATCTGTGACACAGTGAGAATTTTTATGCACGGTGCAAAATTATCTGCCATTTCAACGTATAGCCCTGTGTGAACCTTGAAGTGAAAAACAAGTATTTTCATTCAAATCGCAAAGCTTCGAAACCAGAACGAGGCATGTATCTGTGTCAAATAAGTCTCTCCGATGACTCCTCAGTGGGAAAATAATGCGATCTGGATTCTGATGATTCGTGACGAACTGGTAACTATACAGAAATTGAGGCAAGAGTATTTGTGAAATCTTACTGCGTTTCAGGGCTTTTATGATTATTCATAATATAAGTTTTGCGCGATGCGGATCATTTGATTACTAATGCTGATCCATTCATCCGCTGACTTCAGAGAAATATGCGAATAAGATGATGAAATTTCCTGTCTTGGCGCACAGTTGCGCGCATCTTGTGATTTCTACCAAAATGGAACGAATCAAAAATAGCTATGTATTGCATAGTGTTTTCCTGCTCTCTGGTTGTGAAAAGGGAGGTCCCTTGAAATCGATTGTTCACTATCCGAATTGAAGTTTGACTCTTCTAAGTTCAATTGATTTAACATGGGCCTGTATGAGCAATGCAAATGTCCATAACTGTATCTCAGGATAAAAGCCTGATTCGATCAAATCCTTCGAGGATACTTCATTTCTCACCAAAACAGGGAGATTCCCAAGGTTTGGTCAAAATCTGTGACCCGCAACCCTGGCGTTTTCCTTGTGAGTAAAAATTTGTCAGATAAATGCACGAAACAAATATTCATAATAGAAGATTCTTTTGGAAGAGCATTTCTTAAATAAAGGCACTTCGAAATAATGATCTATAACATTATGAGAATTTTTTACTAATAAATCTTAATCATGCTTGACTGCCAAGTTTGAAAATTGTACTCATTGACTCGTCTCTCGAAATATTGACTTATTTAATTTTATGCATTCTTGTGAAGATTTTTAATAAGTAACCGGACAGTTCCCCCATCGAGTTGAATTATTTTCAGGAAACCTCTCTATAAAGCGGACACTTTTCCGAGAACGAGGTGTACTCCCCTCATAGAGGTCACTGTAATGTGATTTCTGGTATGAGCCAATCAAAAATTCTGCGTTCTTCTGTCGAGTGGAAGCTATATCGGGCTGTAGCTCAATCGAAACTATAAATACATGGAGAAGATATTCTCAGCCTACAACATGATTTCGACTCATTGGGAGGATGGTACATCTCCGATTTAACATTAGAAAATGTAAAGTTATGTATCACTTCAGTATTACAGAACCTCTTATCATCTCTGATTGTAAGATTAATGACTATTCGCTTGAGAGAGTGAGGAAGATAAGAGATCTTGGAGTCATATTTGGGCGGCTCTAAACCAAGACGGAATAAACGCTATTTGGACTTTTACAATGTAGTATTGGTTATTCATGGATTATTCAGTTCAGAGACGGCCATTCGGTGAAGTACCTTCGACAATATGTAGTTACATAGCTCTTCTATGAAATGCCAGAAGATTTACACAAATGTATCATTACTGAATTCATGATTTCATCAGAAACTAACTCGATTTTTCAAAAGTCAAACTGGCGTTTATTCTGTTTTGGTTTGAAGCCATCCCTTTGAATCAATATTCGAATGATATCAGCAATGTTAGAAACAAAGAAAGTCAGATGTTGGCCTTTGTTTACAGGAAAGTATCTAGTTTTCGAGAAGTCAGCTCCATTTGTGAACTATGTAATTTCCTAATTCGTTCTCAAATAATCTATGCGTCACAGGTTTGGAAAAGTACTACACAAAAGAGGGAATTTATGAATCAGAGGAAGCTAAACATACTTTTTTTGGATTCTATCTTTTTATAGTCGACACACAATGAACAAAAATAGCCATGAATACTCTCGCGTTGCTCATAAATATCAAATTAGGAGTATGGAACCTTTTCTTCGCGATTAAGATCTTATGCTTGTCGTAGCCACGCATCCGCCGCAGAAAAAGCCGTTCCCAGATTCCTTGAAACCCTCAGCGATTTGGAAGGAAAAACGAGTAGACGACTTTTCTATATACTCGAATCTAGAGTCATCTCCTCTCCTTTTGATCCTAATCATTTGGATATTCGAGAAAAATGCGATCGATTTGAAGTGCTTGTATGCATGGTACCAGTACATACATACAATAATGCATCCCAATACAATAATGCATCCCAAGCGTTCCCAGAATCCTCGAATATCCTAGCGATTTGGGCCAAAAGAGGAGTAGACGACTCTAGATTCGAGTATATAGAACAAATAGTCGTCTACTCGTTTTTTCTTCCAAATCGCTAAGGGTTTCGAAAAAAATCTGGGAACGCCTTCCGTGCGCCGGACGCTCGCACGGCTCCGATATGGCCTTTTGATCATGAAATAGTATATTTCGATACAAGGGAGTCAAAGTT
>JAPYYZ010003682.1:0-11375 GCA_030522705.1 Eretmocerus eremicus
AGGAGAGGTACCTGCAGAATCTTGACTCCATCAGGGAGAAATCCCATCGGGCTGAAAACTCTCATTCACGAATGAGCGTATACGGGCCCCCAGATTCAATTCAACAGATTCTGTTCATTTTCACGACATTGAAATGAAGCTTCCGAGCAACCACCTGTGATAAGTAGGAACCAATCAAAACTATTCTCGTTTCCATCGCCTCTTCTCCAAATTTGATCTTCCAAAAATAATCTTCCTGCAACATTTCCAGGAAACTCAATTCTAAACCGACGAGAGGGTGGAGAAGCATTCGAAAATCTCCTTTCCATCATTCTAACCTAAAACCGTCGCGTTTTAAACGCTTCAGGGTTCTCTAGGAAATCATCATTACTCTGTGCTTGCACTGCCATTTCGAACACGGAGGACTTATTTCCCTCGCTTTGCTCGGAAAATGAACTGTCCTAACGCCCGAAATGGACGGACGCGGCCAGTGCAATAATGTACCATTCTTCACGGGTGAAGGTAACACTAATGAAAGTCACCAGGGCACGTTTTCATGAGAAGAAAGTCTGCTCAAAGATGGTCTCCAATGCTTTTGAGCAGACGCAATCATGTTAGAGATAACCATCTTCAGTGATTTACTTGATTTCTCATACCCGACTCCAAGAGTCGACGTGGAAAAATTCCACGTTGCATTTTTGGAGTTTCCAGGGAATCTGACGGGAAATCGTCGTGGAATCTACGTGGAATTCTACGTAAAATCTCCATGGGGGTTCCCCGCGTAGACTCTCGGGATTGGGTAGTCACTCGCCTCCTTTGCATCGCATATAATCCAGATGCAAAGCAAACAAACGGGAGTATTCGCGTGAGAAATGCCAAAATAGATCTGGCGGAGGAGAGTGCCGTGTGGTTCATAATATCTACAAGCATACACACGTGCGTAGAGCTTCTCTGCCAAGCGCACTTGTGCAATTCAAGATGTGGAGAGTCTAAACCTCACAAGAAGCGAACGAGAAGTGACGGCAGCGCGTACGACAAGCTATATCCAGACTAACCACGTAAAGGTCATACATCTAAATCAGGGATTCTGCTGAAACTTTGGAAGATGCCTCCTTTTGGTGGCAAAAGATGAAATCCAGAGCCGCAGAGTCTAACGCCCAATAGCTTCCAAGATATGCCCCAGAATACTGGTATTGCCCATATAGGCCCATGTCAAAAAGTGATATCCACACTCTCTCAGCATGAATCAGCTAACATGGGCGGATTCACATTGAAATTCAGTGAGTCTGGATGGTTTTTTGCAAAATTTAGTCAAAAACCAAATTGAACAGCTGTTTTTGAGTGAGAATACGTCCACGTTACCTGATTTATTTTGAGAGAGCAGGTATACTTGCAATGCTAATGTTCTGAGCTATATCACGAGAACTATTGGGCATTAAACTCTGCAGCTCTGGATGTCACTTTTTGGCACCGAATGGAGACTATTCTTAAAGTTTTAGAAAAATCCGTGTATCGGATGTGTGACCTTCTCCTGGTGAGCCGTACTAGGTTCGGGAGATGAAGGAAGCAACACCGACGACGACGGCAAACGTCGATTCGACAGCTCAGCTCTCGCGGAAGCTTCGCGTGTCGATCAAGAGGCCCTTTCAATATGACAACAGCGCAGTCGAGTGGATTCTTAAAATTGAATATGCATCTGCCGAATATATCCGAGTCTCCATCTGATCGTGGAGCGAGAAGAGGAAAAGAGGAAGGAAAACGATAGTCTGAAAAGGGACTCGAGCTACAGACGAGCCAAGAAGCAAGAATCCAAGAAATGTCGCGTGACGAGGCGAGTGAGCTTCAGTTGCGCTCTATGATTGCGTGATCCACCTGCCTCGCTCAGCTGGCTGCAATCGTGACACCGCCTTGCTGCCTCTCTTTTCCGTCAGTTGAGGCGTGAGATTCCTGGAGAAGTGATGGAAGTTCTTGGTAGCTCGAGATTATTGGCGCATGAAACGGTCCAAGGGCTGCGAGATTGAGCATGTACAAGGCACGGGCGTGAACCAGCTATTCCTCTCTCGCTCTCGGAAGTCGCATGAAATTGTTCGACAGGAATGACGAGACGCTCGAAGCTCGCTCAAATTAATCCAAGAATCAAGTCGAAGATCTTTCTCTTTCTTGAAACGCTTGATCGCGTCAGATCTCTTGGTGAATTACGAGCGGAAGTATTACAGAATCGATGTGATTCTTCTCATTGGCAGATACTAATTCTCGATTGATCATTGATACAGTTGGGCCTCCTTCATTGGCAAGTATCCTCAATTGCAAAAAATTCCATTATGAATAACTCCATCTGTTTATTCCATCCAAATTGTTTCATATGCTCCTACATTTTGGTAATACTCGACAAAAAGTTACAACGTTTTGGTTCTGTATTGACATACCCATAATTTGAGACCACCTTTAGCCTAAAATGTTTGTCAATGAATGAAAGGGAACTTCTCTTCGCGATGTATATTTTTTGAAAAAATAAAAGTGACAGTCATGGAGAAAATTGGCGCACTCATAAGATCCGTTACATTAAATTGATGCATAAAGCATACACGTTTACAGCAGCGTGAGAAGGGAAACAAATCGTTGTTTGATCAACATCACATTTATTCGAAGATATTTCTCTTCACTCCACGAACGAAATTCTGTAAACTAAATGTGTGTGCCTTTTCGCAGAAACAATTGTAGTTTTTATTAGCTCTCTTAAGTTAGTCACTTTTATGTGTACTTACTCTAGATGAACTATTAATTTCATTGACAAGTCGACAGTTTAGGGAAAAAGGTGATAGTTTCACTTGTGCGCGTCACTTGAGGTCACATTAAATCGGACAGAAACCGGTGGTTTTTCAGAGATCACATTGAGAATCTCTAACTGAGTACAAGTGTGAGGATCACAATCAAGCTCAACGAGACTTAGACGTGCTGACACTCATGATGAGCTTGTGTTGATGCAGTCTACTATCTTCAGCCAAAACTACAATCTTGGAGCAATTTTTCATCACAGGTCACTCTTAGAATTCAATACTCGTGGACGGGTTCATTCAAATTCTCCCAATAAATTTTTGCATTGCTTGATATGCATTTAGCTACTCCGGAAATACACTTTAATGCTTCAAACTGTAATGTCTTGAGTAATCCTTATCAAGAATTTACAGTTTTTCACATCAAAAATCTCAAAAGGCACCATTTCTTGAATCAATTTTGGCCGACAGAGGAGCGTTCACAATCGTTCGTTCGCGGCTCATGGCGTCTTATCCATGCTTTTACGAGGTCCTATCTTACACAGCTATGGTCTACGATGCATTTGCAGAACCGTAATATGGCCCAGGGGTCCTCGTAAAATTGTCCATCTGGCACTTAACTGCATTCCGATCATCGAGTATCATCTACAAAGACGACGAGATTGATACATTGCATCGTATCCCCCACGTATTGGAGCTTATCTTCTACTACACGCGTTGCATCTGATGACGCAAATATGCTGTCGCTAGCTTTCACGATCCACTTCGACGGGCGATTCACGTTGACAATCGCATCCTCGCTTCGTTTCTCGTCGGCCCTCGTTTCACCCTATCTCGATATTGATTTGCTCTGTTTACACACGAAGACACCATCGATCCAGTCCAGTGCGACTGCTAGCAGGGCGCTTTTGATCCTCTTCAATCGATTGTTGGTTGTTTCTAGCTATTCCTATCCACTTCGACCGATGAGGATTGACAATTTATGTATCTTATCACTCTGCGGGAGTCTATTCTCTCTCGAGTCGATCGAAGCTGATGATATCATTGATGGAGTTGCGATTGCATGAATTCATTTGAAGCATTTGATGCCCCTTATTTATCTCTATAATCACAACGATCTTCCTCGTGGGATAGCACAGATCCTTTGCGAACGATTGAAGTCGAATCGATATTCTCTTTGATGACTCTGAAGATAAGTTTTGCTGGCATTCAAATGAAGCAACTACGAGGAGTAATAGATGACGCGTATCACCGAAAATTGCCATTCATAAATCCGATTGAGATTATGAAATCCGGTGTGTCTCAATCTGTTGTAAATCCCCAACCAAGGATCTGTGGCAAGATTGGTATCGGATTCCGGACCCTGCAGACCCTTTCTGTGTGGGTTCAGTGATTGTGAAACAAAAAATATAGCGCTCTGGTATCTCTGATCATTCCACTGGAACAGTCTACTCTATTTGATCAGTTTTTGCTTCGCGAGTCGCCGTGGCAGCTGTATTGAGTGAACTATATATCTTGACACGTGAACCTTTGATATAGCTTGCCCACTGTTGATTTCAATATTATCGAGGATTTCTCAACCTCTTACTGATGATTCTATCTTTGATCTCCCTACTTTTTTTATAATGGGGGCCGGTACGGAACAGAGGCGTGCGATGTAGGACTTCGTCATCTACTAACGCGCGCTCACCGGACGAACATGGATTTTCTTTCAGGAACCTTGCAAGTTATCAATATAAAATTACCCACATTTTATCATTTTGTCGGAAAGGAGCAGAAATGTAGCAATCATACTTCTTCTATTCTAACAGGAGACGTTGATCGGGATCATTCAACGTAATCTCGGCTCTTTCTTAGCGAATAAAAATTTCGATCCGGACCGAACTGGAAGGATCGGCAGCATCAACCGGAAAAAAATCTCGATTTTCCAGATTCTCATTCATGTAAGACGGGCGTGTATTGTCATCAACTGCGCACTGGTCGGGAATGAGGCAAGCTGAAAAAGACGAGAAAATCAAGCAAATATTTATCTTTTTCAGTCGCTTCAAAAGAAGAGCTCGACCCCGAAGGGGCCGTTCAGGTCTTACAGTGTGACAACCGGGCTACATGCTGCTGTCGCGGTTGAAAAGCTCCCAAGCGCCGTGCAACCGCAGTCGTAGTATCGACCGAGAAGTTTTCCCGTCTGAATCTCCTTTTGCGACTTCTTGCAAGATCTGCGTCATCACCACTCCTGGCTATCTATATATAGCTCTACTTGTATTTCTCTGGTTTCTCGTCTTGCCTCAGTCTTGTTTGCGAGTGTCTTATTTTCAAGCTATGCGTGGTGGAATTTTGTTCCTCTATTTCACCATATTTCTGTTCGAAAATCGAGAGAATATTCCGTCAAACTCCCTGAAAGGAGAGATTTCTCGTGCTGTGATCTAAGGAAAAGATCTGTCTGAATACTCGATGGTGAGTATCATTCATCCACGTGCTCAAATTCGAGGTAATTCCAATGACGTTTGCATAAAATTCCAGAGTTCCAGGGAGTACGGGAATTTTCAAAGAGTAAGAACTGCACTCCCGATTTCCATTGCATTGTGAAGAATGTGAAAATTCAAAGACATAAGCATGCAAGAAGACAGGACCTCACACTTTTCACATCACCGACTTCACTGTTGTTTTCATTCAAATTTATCGATACAGGTTGATCGAAGACAATCATTCATAATACGTAACGAGGAGTCCTGGAGGAAAGAATTCTCGAAAACAGGAGTATTGGAGAATCTTTTTGTAAATTGAGAGTTTGATTGTCTCCCTTCAAAGTGACTTCAGCACATTTCATGGAGAAATATCTCGGTTGCGGGCTTGCACACTGGTAATGGAGTGGTACAGAAATGGAAATTCCCGAGAAATCTCACGCTCATTGGGATTGCATTCACTGCTTTTCCTCAACCAAGGATGATATCTTTCCACAGATGATTCAGAGATAAAACCTTCTCTCGTAGCAAGAGCTCAAAAATTTGATGGAGGTAGCAGAGAGATGCTATCTTTGCCTTAGTCATATGCAAATTCAATGAGGAACAATATAATGCTGGAGATATACGATGAACTATAGATAATTCATCGTTGAACCCGGAAACAAAGGCAACTCTGCTCCTAAACGTTAGATCTTGAACTGATTGTTGAAAATAGATTCTCATCATGGCAGTTCTTCAGAGTGTTTCTGTTCTATTGATAAAAATCCAATTGATATAAATTCCAATTGTTACAAGTAAGAGATGCATATCAGCCTGCCAAAAGCTATACTCAGCTATGCATCAGTATTATGTCGAGCATTTTCTAAGTCGAAAATTGTCCTGATGTCGAGGATTGTGATAATTGGGCATCCTTTGACATCTCAAAAAGTATAAATTTGCGTGACCTGAGGCAAAAAACTCAACATTGTACTAACAAAGTACCATAATAATATAGACTGTAGCCAAGCTATAGTACGAACTGTAAAGAGCTCGTATCAATTGTTCGTGAAATGTTTTCGACAACGATAGAAATGAGTCGACAGTATAACTTCCATACTCCCGGGAGGGTCGGGTAATTTGTGTAAAATCGTTGTAAGTGTCATTTCCAGAAATTGAGGGGAGAGAAATATAATTGATCCAAGCGCGGGTGTTTCTGTATATTTCCACTCCGGGAATTATACGGATTCCAGATATGCAATCAACTCAGTTCTCGCTCACGCTTTTTTCCTACTATAGAAATCCCAGGATTGTTGCTTGTGTGCATTTCTCGTAACGTGCTGCACGGAAAAATTCACAACCGAAAATTTTTCAGCTCTTCAAAGTTTGAAGCCTGATTTGGCGATGGAGAGTGATTTCTACTCTCTAAATTCCTTCTAGTGACTAGGAGTGAAAAGTCACTCGCTTCGAGAAGAATACGCTCCACTCGAGGCTTCAAGTGAAGCATGTCTCACTCAAATGAAGTGACTTTTACTGGCTTCGAGTGAAAAGTCACTCGAAGGAACTTAGAGAGTAAGAACACTCGGGACAATCGGAGTATTATTGCTATGTATTTATTTTATTTCATTTTATTCACGGTCTTTGCGACTTTCTACAACTTTTGAACATCATTGCAAGGTGACTCCCTTGTCTCAAGATCTACATCACTAGATACTCATAGTGTCCATCACATCTTAGGTTACTCTAATTACAGTCATTCTCCAGCTGGATATTCAGTAATCATATTTGAAGATTTCTTTCTTTGCAATAGTTTTCTCTATATTTTATATGATGTATACCATAGATGTCTATCTGATCGCCATGGAGGTGTTCCACGTGGTGAGAGAGAGACAGATAGCTGAATGTAAGAGAGACAGACGCCGAAGCGTATCTTAGAAATTGAATATCTCTTGAGTGAAACCGCTAATCTATATGGAACTTGACATGAATGCTCTCAAGACCACGAACTTCAGGAATAATTCATCTTTCCAATTTTCATTCCGTTCATTCCTCGATGCGATTATTGTAAAATCAGATATCTCCAAAACCAGATTGACGATGTTTACGCAACGTCACAGAGATCCTACTCTTATAATGAGCTATCAGTATGAATTTTCTCAGATCTTTCTATTATTCTATTTTTGTGATATTTAAGGCAGAGACTGAAATTCCTGTCTTTCCCGTGTAAATTGTCAAAACTTGGAGGATTAACATCTCGGAATTTAGGTCTAAGACCCTCCTGAAACTTCGATATGTTCTTCAAACCCATAAAATCTTTCAGTATGCAAAATTTCAGCGATTTCTGTTACTAGGAGAAATACCGCCTAAACCACCTTCATAGAAATTCAAGAAGGCAAGGTGATATGTCAATCATATTTGGATGTCCGGTCATGTATGTAAGTGGGGTTGATTGTAATCCATTCTCAAATAGTGCTGAAGCATCACGAGAATCACAAGGCGTTACAGAGGTGAGGATAGAGGATACAAAGCAAGAGAGATGTGGGTGGCCAGATGGCAGGAACTAATTTGTCGAGCACGTGTCGTGGTAAATTGCCACTAGCTATGGTCGTGAGTTTCTCGACCGTTGAACAGGATACCGAGCTCCGACTACAATCTCCGTTCTATAATATATTGGCGATATCTCTCAACTCTGACTCAATGATCACAAATTCAAAAAGTATTCCCCATGAAAAAATATACCTCTCTTGCACCGACCAATCCGTTCGTTAAAATGCCATCGCTTGCATAATTTGAAATTTCCTACCTCCATACTATTCCATTTCGAAGCGAGATTACACTGTGGAATCTGGTCTACTGGCAACCGCCAGGAATTTTCGTGGATTATTCCATCAATTGCCTCGAAATATATCATTTGCAACGGTTCCAGCACTTTTCGTTGGCTGAGCCGCGGAGTTAACGAAGCAAGAGGATTGTGCTTTGAAACAGCAACTTCAAAATACTGTCTTGCAGCGTCCTCGCTAGGATGAAACTCATCAACTACCATGTACCCCCTCCATTACCACTAGATGATTGACACTTTACAGACTCGATATTCCTAGGTCCGGGAAACCAAAGACAACCTGAAGCAACCGAATCTGTGGAATGGAGTAGCGGAATGACCCATGACCAACGTTGCTATCTTCAAAATGATCACTGTGGAGCTTTTAGTGATGATCGTGAATCAGCGTTATGATGTTTTGCTGGGCTTCCCGAGTTTCAACCGAGATACAGACCCTCCATAAACATCCTCTCGTCGAGCGAAAGATGACGGATGTGAAATAGCTTGTTCCATAACTATACGTGTACGATGTTATAGGGATTGTGATATTGTAAGAACTATCACTGCTTTGCAAACTTTCTGCGTCTCTCTGTTTAAACAATTGAAATTATCCAAGGATTCGAGCCATTCGAATCTAAAATTTGTAAGTAAAGAAGTTTCCACAGGTTTCGGCTCATTTTAGCAGAGATTCTACTCGCTAACGGATATTCTCTGTAATTCATAAAAATTTTGTAGGAATTTCTGAGATTGATTATTGATATTCTTCGATTAATTCTTCTCCTCTTTTGATATTTCAGAAGCGGATGCTTCGTTAACTTTTACCTCATTATGAATTGAATGCGAAGAAAGTCTCATGCAATCGATAGTTCTTTTACAGTTTTTTAGAATTCTTTCATCAAATGATTTGATACGGATAAAATAATTGGACATGCCGATACCAACAACTCCGATGCCACTATGGGCAGGCGCGTAAACGCTCGCAACTTTCTTGCGTGCAGATGATATCGAGGTAATTTTTTCCCTCCCTCATTAGACGTATGTATCTTGGAGGTGGAGCTCTATCCCAAGTTATTCTGTCATGAATTATCCCATCCTATAATCTAAGAAAACTCTGAGCTGTCGCTTTTTCAAAAATGAGCCCCGTGATGAAGCTGATTCATACAAGCGATTCGACTAACAGGTCTCTTCTCCATGTAACAAGTGTTGCACGCGCGTCAAAACAAACACGATTCTATCGCAATGAGCCATAGATCAATGTTCTCCTCGTACAACAAAGTGTCACTTGTGCAAGAAATTGTAAGTATGAACGGTTCTAGATCCCAATCGTTTGATCACATTTTGGCTCCTTGGATAATTGAGTCAGCATTCCAGACGTCCCTTGGACTGGTTATGATTTTTCGGGATCATTTCAGCAGCATCACATCGATGCATAGTGGAACTGTATGATCCTAAAAGAACCACGAAAAAAAATAATTGCCGGTATGAGTGGCGTTTCAGATACCGATTCCCAGGTCACTGAAGACACTGGAACTCAGGCCAAGCCCATCACACATTCATGCACCTTTCCTTCTCCCCCAAAGTAGTGATCTATTCTGCTCTTGAACGTTCCACTCTGCCTTAAGCAGCGCGTTTTCATTCCTCCCTTTTGATAATTGAGTATGCTCGGTGCGTACCTCGCCTTATTTTTATAAGCAATCATCTATATCAATCGCGGGGTTCAATGTCTTATCACCTCTCCTCCTCCGATCCCTTCATCGTCGTTTACATCGTATGTGACTTACTCCACAGATCCACTAAGCCCTCTATGCTTTTCCTGCCTTGTCCAGTATGTGGATCACGTTTTTGGTTCTACTCTCCTCCCTTTCTACTTTTCCCGCTTTCATGGAGACCGGTAGATATACTTGGCTAAGGTGACCAAATAACTTGAAGATACTCTACCCGAGATGTTGGCGCGAGATAAAGATTCAGTTCATATGAGGAAATGCTACCTGGCAGAATATAAAAGTCAACCGAGAATGTTGTGATATGTTTGTGAAAGAGCTACTTTGGGGACTCTTTCTCGTTTTCTGGGTGGATGTAGGTTCTCGCGAATGCTTTCGGGGGCTACCTATCAAATAGCCAATATTAAGGCTGACGGGGTGAAACAACTCAGTTCTAGTTCAAAACTATGCACTGCTGCAAGCACGTGATATACCTTCCCTTGAAGTCGGTTATAACCTTCTCCATCCTCATATTATAACGTGATTCCCGAATCTTAGCTTGATACCTCAGAAAGATGTCGAAGTCTCGCACCCAGTGAGATAGATTGCGCTCCGACTTACCAACGCCAGCAGGTGTATCAAAATGCCGCTACTGAAAGACGCGACCGTGGGTATTTCCATTAGTAGCTACACTAAATTGGAGGAGGAAACGGAACAAGATCCGTGACCAATGACTAGCTCACGACATTTATTGATCCGTGATCGATGGAGGAATTGACGCTTACAAACGTGGATCATTCTAAAAATCCTCCGAAGAAGTCGAGATCTTCCGCAATCCAATGAAATGCCGGATTTATTTTTGCAAATAGATCAGCATCTGTACAAGTGTTTCGCTATGAGAATGACATGCATCATTGCGCTGTCTGAGAAATGTTTTCCTCGGGGAGGAAACAGCATCAATATTTCCTCCAATAGAAAAATAGCATACACTCTTAACATCTTCCAATCAAACGTTGATAATTTGAGATTATCAGTGCGATTTTGTCGGAAATTTCGAATCGTTTGAATTTTGTAGCGCCGTGAAATTCCCAGTCTAGCTCGAGGAAAATCAGGAATGGCGATCGTTCAGGTGGGGTTACGACTATACAGCTTCGGCGTTTCTGGTTTTTCTTGAGCTAAACTGCGAATTTTTAGACTCTACAAATTTCAAACGATTAGAAATCTCGTATGGAATTGGGCTAACTATTTGGAATGGTCTCAGGAAGATACATACCCCCTCCCTTTCACTTTTTACAAGAAGTACAACTAGGCGAGTATGAGTATTGTCTATTCAAAATGTGCATTCCACTGATTTTTTGCTGGACTAACCGAAATTTCACATATAATAGTTATTCAATACTGGTAGAGCAGGGATATTATCATGAACATTTATGAAATTATTTCAATTCTTGAAAGAAATGAAATCAAGAGAATAATATGTCGAGTGTCTTTCAAGAATCAAATCCTTGTTGGGCTGATCACGCAAGGATCATCTAGAATTCGAAATGATCAATTTGCTTGAAATAGTATTCAGTTTTATATTGAAAGAATACCAATGCAAATTAGAGGAAGATGTGAGATCAAGGAAGAATTACCGAGTATCAGTATTCATAATTCATCCTCAGAGTTA
>JAPYYZ010003683.1:0-13343 GCA_030522705.1 Eretmocerus eremicus
ATGTTGTGCTCTTTCAGAATTTGTGATCAGGAGCCGGAATTTTTGCTGATAACCACAATCTTTCACTTCACACCTCTGGTAGATCAATCGGACTATTCGACTCCACCGACCTCAAAATTCTAGGCTGGTATGAAACGTTTGTGGATTGGGGATCAGTAATCCCACTCAAGTTCAGGGTCATTTTACCTTGAAGATAGGTATCCTCGAAGAGTCGACGTGATTTTCACCTTGAAGAGATTTAGAGTGTAGTAAGATCTCCAACTCATGACACCTCTTTATGGGGCTGTTGTATTCCTGTCAAATAATCTGGGACTCCCTCCGACGAGTAGTATGGAATCCCTACATACCATTCGCCCAGAAAGTTCACGCGGCGTTCATCAAGAATCTCACAAAAATTCACGCCTAGAATCATGCTATATTGGCATGGATTACACCGTGAACATTATTGATTCTCTGTAGCATTCATAAACTTCTCAGACGGGGTCTTACACCCCAAGAAGAAATAAATTCTCATCAATCAATCAATAAGTCAGATGACTGGGTAGTGTGGGAGGATTGATAACTATAAAATACGTCTGGGGTAGAGTATATAAACCATCTGAACCTTCCACAGCATTTGAGCATTTTATATGAATTTCCACACAAGAATTCACGTGGACATTGTGCACAGGAATTTGGAATAAATTCCTCTTGGATCTACATCATTCCATCTAGACTCCCATGTAGAATTTCCATGTTGTTTTCAACGTTGATTCTCTTCTTCGGGGTATGGTAAAATTCCCCAATACCGGGATCGAATCCAGCGGTTCCAAAATCGTTGTCAATTTTCATCTGCCCAAAGTAATCTCTCAATGTTCCATATTATAGTCCACGCCAGCCTCCATTCAAGATCTCCAACAAAGAATCGCCCAGGAGGCCATATGCTCTGTAAAGTCATTCCAAGTGCGCCAATCAGGAGCATCTCTCACAAGTCTCACTCATAACCACTCACCAACGCTCTTTTCTCCTCATTCTCTCGCGTTATTAAGTTTCATGGGCCTCTCAGCTTCCGACGCGCCAAACAACGAGCCGCTATATAGTATCACGCAGCATCTCTCTTTGCTACACAGCTTGCACGGTGCACCATCAGTGGCCGCAGCTCCTCGTTTTCGAGCAATCAGGCCTGTTATTTGCTGAGGATTCCTCTCGACTCTCGGACTCTCGCCGCCTCTCCCACGCTATACAAGACGCCCTGATAACCCGAGCGCACTGCAATTTCGAGGAGCGCGGATGCGTATTATCTCGGTCGCCCGCTCAATTTCTGCCACTCGCTTCGTTTTCGCAGGCAGGGGCCCTCGAGGCGCCCCCTTGGGTCCTGTTTGGCACCGCCTTTCTCAGGATGCAGCAGAAGCTTTTTGATGCGGTGGAAGCGTGAGAAGCTATATAAGCGAGCCGCGTCACCCGCAGCGATTTTTGCTCGGCTGCGAGCACCCGGCTCCGGCGAAAATTGCGATACGCGTAATTAAACGTCGGATTTTTCGGAAGCCGAGCTGCTACTGGCCACATGCTGCCGATGCTACCATCTTGCGCTTGGGATAGCTGAATAATCGTAGCGCTCGAGGGGTGTATGAGCTGAGGTGGTGCAAGGAATTTTTGAGAGGTTGCCTGGGCAGTTGTTGAAAATGATGAGTAGAGAGATGGAGGGCCAATTTTAGCGTTAACTGGGCTGTTTGAAACTATTTAATCGTGATTTGGACGTACTTTTGAGGATGTTCTGAAAATTTAGCTATGTCACTCAACATCCAAAGTTTCAGTATTGGAAATTGAGTATTTGTTGGATTGATGACTCCTTTGTTGCATGCTGCAAATAATACCTCTCTATGCTGCAAATGCAAGCCCTTTGTTCCATTGCATCTTAATTCTTCATTGGATTGAGAATCTCGCGGACAAAATCCCAAATCAGAAATTTCAATGAATTGTGAGCTCAGTCAAAGAGCCATCTTATGATTGATTCTCAGAGGTCTCATAGATTACCGAAGCAGGATCACGATCGAGTCTGTGTCCAGACTTATTATCGCATTGTCCATGGTAACTTCGGGTAACTTTCAATAAGCACTCACAATTTTTAGGTGAGTTTTTCCACAGTGCTGTACAAAATTTGGTACGTCACTTTTTTCACCTTTGAGAGGAATTGAAGAATAATTCATTGATAATTTTTGTACTGGACGTGGGTTGGAGAATTAGATCAAATGATTATTACTCGCAATGAATTTTCCTCTATATCGAGCCTCATCCAAGTATCACTGGCGAACAATATTAGTTTTGCTAGCTGCCTCCTCATTGAGGGTTTTGAATTTGACTGATGATCCAATACCTGACAGGTCTGGTTTTCCCTCATAACATTCCATAAATGTACGGGCAGGCTGTCCGGAGCTTCTGTGTAGCTATGGAAAGCCTGCTTCGGAAACAACACAATCTTGGTAGTCCGCTCTCTCCGTGTCAATTAGTGTGAACCACTGAACTTTCTGTTGAAAGTGGTGGGGTTTCGACTGATTCGTGCCAGTGCATATAAATTGGTGCATCAGCGCATATGAATTTCAATGGGCTTATTGGAGAATTCAATGGATGTACACTGATTTTTCCAGTGAGTTCAGTGAAGATGTCAGTAGATGTACACTGATTCTTCTAGTGAGCCCAGTGAGAAACTTCAGTGATACTGATGACTCGGATGAGCCAAGGTCACTGACGTTTCAGAGGGCTTACTGAAGCCATCAGTGGATGTACATTGGATTTTCCGGTGAGTTCACTGAGAATATGAGTGGATATACACTGATTTTCGCAGTGATGGCTCCCCACACTGAGTCACGATGGTCACTGAAGTTTCAGTGGGCTCACTGGAGGAACCAGCGTGGATCCACTGGAGTCTTTAGTGAATGCACTGAAATTTCAGTGAGCTTGGCCTAAGCTAACTGGAAAGATCAGGATGCATCCACTGATATTTCCAGTGAACGAACTGAGGAACCTAGTGTATATGCATTAGGATGAATCAGTTGAAACTCCGCCACTTTCAATTGGAAGTTTAATGGTTCTCACTGATCTACTCAGAGAGAGCACCCTGTCGACCTGCTCTTCTTTTACGATCACTTGGACTTGATGTAAACAGGATATTTCACTCAATGTTCACAGAGCATACTTTAGCTTGGAGAACACATTTGTCTTGTTTCCAAGGCTAGAACTTTTGCAGATCTAGATCCTCGCGAATTCTCGAAAAATGCCTGGATTCGTGACATTTACTCTTTGAAAACAGTTCCTTTACTATCCGCGGATCCCGCATTTACTGCGAATTTGGGTCCGCAGATGTAATGTGGATTCGGATAAAAATAAGGCAAGAGTCTCCAAACTTTCTTCTAACTCAAAAGATCCGAGATCCGCTAGAATGTCAGTCTTATAGTGGTTTTTGAAGAATCTGCTCATACTTAGCAGCTGCGTATCCGTAATTTTGGCGCATAGACGTGCACAGAGCATCCATAACAGTGTAAGCAAATGCCTGTCCGTGTCAAGAGTAGGTTCCATCATTCCAATGATATCACCGAGATCTTGCTGAATTCCAGAGACATATGCAATTTTTGCAAATATTTCATGAGCGAAATTCAAATTTTGACAGAAGGAGAGAGTGAGGCAAAACCTTATTTCACAGTCTGATCATTGCGCATTTTAATACTTTGAAAAATCTCATTATTGGGGATTACACTAGCCCATTAACATCCTCTCCTGATCAATTTTCAGATGTTGCTCTCGCAAAACCCCGAATCATAGTTACTTGATGCTTCTGCTTACGTCTATTACCAACTTGACAACTGCAATTGTCAATATTTGATTGTAATCACAGACAAGAGTCATTCTGCTAAAGGGTGATACCAACTTGACAACTGCGATCGTCAATATTTGATTGTAATCACAGACAGGAGTCATTCTGTTAAAGAGTGATAGTTATAGAGATATCAACCAAAGTGACACTGTACGAAAGCGTCAGATTGAAGAGATCCATGATTAATCGGCGCCTGGACTGCTGTCGTAGTGGTTGCGTGATATGCGTTTGAATCGGGTCGCGTGCTCGAATCATTTTGAACACGAATGAACAATTATGAATCGAGCGCAGAAGAGTATACCGCCTTATTATTCTCTTCCTCTCGTGGTGAGCTATCGCTTCATGCCGTTGAGTGATTTCTCACTCGCGTACGTAAATCGCATATTGCAGTAATCACTTTCATGATTGATAAGCTAGATAGTTTTTTTCAGTAGGATACATGTTTTATTTTTAGCATTTCTTGATGAATTTCGTATTCATGTGTGCGCGTTTATAAATTTGCAGGTTACATTTTCGATTACGAAGTTGTACGATGAGTGACCGAACATCAAATCCTGTAAATGCATAAAGAGGGCGAATGCTTCAGAAATATTGCAAGACAAGCTAGAAAAATAGGGAGGTTCCAATCAATGGATCAATTCTGACTAAAAAGCTGAAGTGAGCTACAGAGACAGGAGTGAGTTCTATAAGAGAAGTGAAATTCGATCACTGTAATTTTTACACAACCCTTGATCATCCCAAACAAGCCACGTATCA
Source organism: Eretmocerus eremicus (assembly GCA_030522705.1). Taxonomy (NCBI): domain Eukaryota; kingdom Metazoa; phylum Arthropoda; class Insecta; order Hymenoptera; family Aphelinidae; genus Eretmocerus; species Eretmocerus eremicus. Next base: position 4,604 of record JAPYYZ010003683.1, read on the forward strand.
GACACTTACGAGAGAAGTTATCTCAAAAATCCGAAGACCCGAAGCGAGTCTCATCATCTCTCGAAGGGTAATGTCTGCCATCCAAGAAAGGAAAGGGCGAAAATTACATTAAATGTATCACCTTTATCGAATTCATGCTCTCGGTGAACTGCGCAAAAGCCAAACGACTCAATAAACGTAAACACCGCGAGATAAATCACATCCCATAACTCAGGAGAAAGGCCCACGCGTGTATCTTCCCTCGAGCGCTTCTGCTGAAGAACGGTAAAAAATCCGATCGGGATCATAATAATAATCCGCGCACTTTCACCCGCGGCCCGACCGCGACTGCTCTTTTGCGAGATTAATTAGCCACCGAGAAGAAGTCCCGGTCCCAGTCCGACACGTGCCGCACCACCGAGCGCAATCTCGGCGTCTCGTATCTGTTTTCGCTCGAAAACCAAGACCGTCGCGCTCGGGTTTGATGCTCCGAAGTACCAGCTGCTGCCGCTGCTGCTTTCTCCGCCTCTGGCGACGGGTTAACGGTGCGAGCAGCTTCGACTAATGAAGCGGTCGATCTGGGGAAACGAGCGAGACGAGGTATCGCGATATAGGGTCATTAGCGCTCGGCTGCGAGTGTCTATACCGATGGCTTGTGCAACATTCGCAACACCTAGGACAGAGCCACCTGAGCGGAGGTCGTGGCACGGCTAATTGGACCGAGGCACGTGATCGTTGCTCACTTGATCTCGATGACTTTGAAGGGGAAAACTCAAAGGCATAGGCTCGATACTTCGAATTTGGCGACGGTGTGCGCATCATAGTGCGTTTGTATAGGAGTGTGTGTGAGATTATATGGATGCTTGTGAAAAAGGAAATCTGAGGATGCGCAATAAGTTGTCGAAAATACCGCCATTGCTCATGCTGAAATAGTTTGTAAAAGAAGAAATCAAAATGTCCATGATTGACTTCTTCTCAAGGGGCTATGCATATAAAATGTCTGAACCTGGGGGGGAGGAGGTCTCTCAGAATGTGCCAGATTCGAAATCGGGGGGAGGGGGATCTTGACTCGCTGTGACGTCCCAAGAGAGACATCTATATTTTTGGATCCTTGGCAACTTCCAATGTCATCCAACAGCTGAAGTTTCTCAAATTTTGCGGGACCTCTATGAATCAAACATGTAAAGGTATAAGCTTGAAGCCTCTGTGTTTATAACTGTAAAGCCAGCAAATCGCTCACACAACTGTTGAAATTGAGATTTTTGCCTCCACCTATTCCGATAGACGAAGATGCATCGGCTGAAAACATGAGCGTGCCTGTAACCGAAAATTATTCTACGCCTATGCTATTGAGTTATTGGTCGACTGGATACAACGACTATATACTGTAGGAAAAAGCAACCGAGCTTTGGACTTTAATAATTATTCAACTTTCTTCAAAATGAATAATTATACAATTGAAGAAGATTTCATAGGATGAAGACTTGTTTGTGAAATATAACACTGTATCGAGGAACCCAACTTTAAAATGGATCGTTGTAAATGATATATTATTTTTTATCTTTTTATTATTATAAATGATGTATGGATTGCATGTCTCCTACCTTTTTCATCACGATTAATTTTCGTGTAAGTTGTAAAATATGTGAAAATTTCGAAATCATGCTTAAAATTGTGTCGTTTGACAAAATTATGCCGGATCCATTTTGCACAGATTATTCAAATCGAACCGAAACGGGGAGGGGGGGGGGGGTCATGACGTTTGTAACGTCTTTCTTAGGGAGGTCGGCTCCGATGTGACACGGTGTGATATAGGGGGAGGGAGGAGGTCTAAAATCTGTCGAAAATCTGCGGACTTCAATTGTGCATCGACCCTTTAAAAAATCAAATGATCATTGTCATGTGAATATTTCATGTTTTTGAAGACAAATATCTTCTTGCAAACTAATCCAAGGTTACTTCGATATGAAAAAGAACTTGACTTGGACCTTTGCTTGATTTCTACATGAATTACAGTCTTCTCTCGCTAACCGTAATACAACTTATGTCCCGCCAAGAATTATGGGTGATTTTCGAGTTAACGCAAATTTTTTGTAACACCAATCTCGAACAAAAATCCGGCACCGTCAGAGTGAATATCCCCGTTCATACGAACTCGAAATCGTGAACAAAAGCGAATGCGAGCGCGAACTCAGTTTGTCGCGATGAGTAAGCGCAATCCGCCTATCGATTTACGAAACTTCCCATTTTAGATAGAGCCGATCAAGCAAAAAAAAAATATGGAATAGCTGAAAGTTGTAGAATTTAGAAATCCACTCTATCAACCATTATAGTAAGGAAAGAGTAAATCCGTGATGCCGCTGCACCCGGATTCGCGTTTCGAAGAGTGAAACGATTGGATGGTGCTTGGAATGATGATTGGGGGGAATAATTAATCTCGTGGTTTTCTGAGTTACGTCGAAAAAACATTCCAGCCAGTGGTAAATTAATCCAGGAGAAGGTAAATGTTGAAGGGCTTGGAATCATTTTTACATAATAAAGCCCATATTCTCGTCAATACACCTCCACAAAATAAGAAACTGAGACGAGATAAAGTAAATCTTATGATCATAAATGAAAATTGACCGAATCCTTTGTGCAATAAAATACTAGCAGGAAAAACCGATCAATTCTCGTTCATGACGACTTTGGATCATCCTGTGATAGAATCTATTGAAACATATTGAATCTTTTGGTCCTTGAGTTATGTTTGAAGCTTATTCAACGATTACTCACGCAATTAATGAACGGCCTTTTTTGCCACGTGGCAAAAGAATCACGTGACAATATATAGTGCTTCGTATGGATTCTCTTCATATTTGTCGCACATTGCCTGTTATTAATATTTGTTTTCTCTGCCATAATATCGTAAGTCAATTTTAGAACTATAATCATGTTGCTGGAATCTTGAAAGAATGGTATTATCTCAATATTGATGGAGCAATGGCCTCATATTCCTCACTACGTAATCGAAGGTGAAAAACAAGTACCATCTGCTATTGTACTCGTAACATCATGGGCTGTTCACGTTCTACAACAGGAAAATATTACGACTATCATAAAAATTAGCTTCTGAGAACAATAGTAGTAATGTGTATAGACAGTTGTACCAGTTCAATGTCCATTCCTGAACACTATGAGCATTTGTTGACGCATATTGGTGGTAGAATAGAACCTTGATAGGCAGCGGTTCGAAATTCGTCACTCAGTCCTTCCATGTGATTCGAAGTTAGCAATTGCCTTGTATCCTAGTCGTTTGCGTATGCTGCTTTAATATTTGATCGGCTACAATCGGAAGACGATTTCAAGCTGTTACGAGATCAAACCGGTTTCAGATTCGCGAAAAGTTTTCAACATGAAGGAAATCTCTATTCTTCTGCTGACGTTCTTATTTTTCCTAAGGTGAGCTGTTTGCATCTCTCCACGTACACGCGTCATCTTGGAAAGATATACCAAGTATTAATTCATATTTTGTAAAATCATCGTTCAAAATATAACGGTGACTGAGGATTATGGAGTATTATCGACGAAGGCGCTCCTTATATCGTTTCTCAAATTGCGATATCGACTCGTAAAAAGAAGACTTGTTCAGCTTTTGGAAATTTATCCGTATCAGGAATAAAAGTCCTCAAACTCACTAACGCAGATTCTGCTAACTCATCTTTTCCTTGTGATTTTCCGACATATCCTCATTTAATCGGACAATTATTCAAGAATCCGCAGAATGCGATGAAGCACGTTGAAAAACGACGAAGTACAGTAGGTTCATGACAATATTTAGTATCTCTACATGCTGCATCTCAATTGAATTCAAAAATCCAATGCTGTGATTTTGTTCATTCGATATCCGTGGCTATTGGATTACTTTTGATGAGACACATGAAATGTGTAACAACCGAAAAATACGACAGAACTCGTTATCATTCCACATCATTCGCGAGCCTCTGTTTAATTTTTCCCATCATCTTTCACAAGTTACCGCAGGAAAGTCATTCATCGTCATTTTTCGGTGCTGATTGTATACTGGTGCTCTCATTAAAGCGGTATGAGACACTTGTGAGAATTATTTTTTTTTTTTTTTTCATTGCAGTTTTTGCGAGGGAGCTGTGATTACCAGGGACGCCATTTTACGTGCAGCAATAACCTCGGCAACAACAGAAGTTGAGAGCTTAACGACAAAGCTGTATCAAAAAAGAGAAGAACTACGGAAAATTTCGATATTGAAAAATAAGGCAACGGAGGTTACGGGCGAGTTGAACATAATTGCTAAGAGCATGAGAATGAACGGGATGATCAGGCTCATAGGGAAGGATATAACGAGAAAATTCATGGCGAAAGAAAACCTGCTCAAGAAAGAAATTGACCAAGTTAAGACGGAAATCATACGGAAACAGGAAGATGTTGCGCACAAAGTGAAGTATCGTTGGGATCAAGGCAAATGCCCTAGTAAATGTTTATTGGGCGAGGTCTACAAAAAGTGCAGGAAATATGGTGAGATCCCGGAAGAATACTTTCAACGAGCGTCAACATTTATTCCCAATTAAAATTCAATCTCATTTCTATTCCACAGCTGTCATCGAACCTTACAAAGTTCGAAAATTTGCAGCTGACACAGAGTTACCAGGCGCTTCACGGTTCACTTCTCCTCAAGATGGCTACAACGGTATCAAAAATACTGCAGTCGACGCCGTTCAGTGCTGCAAGCTCAATCATACAGAGATGATCTATGATAAGTCCAAAGGTACGCACATTGCACAAGGTTTTATCGTAGACCTCGCTGATAAAGATGCTAAATGCTACCCTTTTGGCTTGGAAAGATCAGAACCGGAAGTTTGGGCAGAGAATGATATTGAAAGTATCGTCAATGATATGACGAACCATAAGTGGAATCAGGTGATTGTATTTAATGATGATTCCGCTTCAGATATCGACGAGGATGATTATGGTGATTATTCACTCTCTGACAATATGATCAGATAATCTTGACAACCTCTATGACCTTATGGTTTGAATATTTTGTAACTCATGTTGAGCATGGTTTCATTACATTCTTATTGAGATGTGGTTCCGAATCGTATGTACTGTTTTATTCATAAAACGACTCTACTTGTAATTGGAAATAAACTTGAGCGATAGAACTCATATTATGATCAATTACTGTTGGCACAGAGTATGATGGCTTCGCAGTTATTGATGCGTCACTAGTGCTACGCGGATTCGTCAATATGCATTTCAGAATTCTACCTCCGAAAAAAAGCGACCAAACGACTCTTCTCCGCGACGGCACTCGAGCTCTCGATCTACGGATTACGAGACGAATGCTCTAACCACTGAGCCAAGGATTGCTCTGATCTGATCTCTGATGAAATTTGTAAGTGCAGAGTAGTAGAACAAACAGGTTCGAGTGCAGTAAGGAGAAAGAGTCATAGAATCCATGCAGCATGAGTAGCAGCAGGGTGTAAATGCTGTTCTTACTTTCCAATTGTTATGAATTATCGTGGGGAGCAAAATATACAAAATGACTGAAATTTTTCTCACAATTATGAAAATATCCGTACTATAACACCTGATTGAGCCAACTCGCTAGAACACAAGGATCTCCTTCCGCAAAGATTACGTACGAAGCATTACTCTAACCCAACTCAGCGTACCATCTAAGGATCTCAAGAAGCTCGGTACTATCAAATTTATCACTCCGAAGAATCGATGAAATGCAAAGTGAGGCGCACAAATCACCCACGGACCCTGGCACAGTATCAGAACGTACAGCGCCCCTCGAAAGGGCCAGTCTCGGCGCACAAGCCATGCTCTCTGCAAGACTCTCGTGCTAGCGAGAATCGGATGCTGCCGTCGCAGGTAGCGCGGAGAATATGGTAATCAGCCACGAGAGCAAGCAACACTCCTGCGCGCGCTTTTTCTCACTATATGCACTTGGAGGTCCCTCCCGAGAGCTTATTTATGAAGCGAGCCGGCCACCGCACAATGGTTATTGTTTCGGCGCCGCGGTCGGGGCCCCCTTTTCGCGGCACGCCCGCCGCCAAACGGGCAAGGCTTCTCTATTTATGACACATTATGCTAAAATGCGAGAACCGATAATGCGCCGAGGCCGCGAGTATCCGAGCTATGTGCTGTATATGCATGCGCCAAAGCCACAGCCTCCCGTCGATGCCGGGGATGATAGCGGCGCGCACTGCATTAATAAGCTCGCGCGCGAGTGCGCTGTGTGAGCTGAAGCACCGAGCCAATCGGTATATTACTGCTGCTGCGCACAAGCTTGCTTCCGCTGAACTTTTTTCGCGTTTTTCTTTTTACCGAGTGCTGAATTTTTTGGATTTTTCATCTGAGAGCTCGAAAAGTCTTACTCGCTGGGGGTTTTCGGGGATGTGGAGAAAGGAAAGGCGAGGAGAAGAAGTGCGCAATCTCCACCAAAAACTCCATGAAGGGTTACATCGCTGACTACCAACAGGAAGTAGGTTGGTATTTACCCTCCAATAACCTATAGATGCTCAACGTTTATAGGGAGATATTATCGGGATCTTGGTTATTGTATTTTGTTCATAGCCACAGTATCGAATCCACTATTATAATTTAGTCTCTCATCTCTTGCAGAATAGCGACAAAGTTGAGTTCATGCATTGCATAGTGGTGCATTTTCCATCATTGACTGAGCGAGTAAAGAGTGCAATGCCAGTCTTTGCACCAATTACAGTACTTATCTTCTAATATTCGCACTGATCAATTGTAAATCGCTCCTGTAACTTCTGTGCTTCCACTTCAGTTACGGTGGATCTGTTTATCGTATTGAATAAATTGTGATGCTAGATTGATTTATTAATGTAGTGCTGATTTAAAAGCTTCGGTCTATGAAGAACTTAGGCTACTGCAAATGTGCGATAAAAGTTCATCATTCTTCATATGAAATGCGTTACTCCAACTGCACTATTTAACAAGCTTTGCCAATATCGTAACTGATTGGTCTTAATTTTGAGTGAAGCGATTAGCCTAGGTCAAAGGTCGGCTGGAGCCTCAAGAGTGGGATTGTAAGTAAAGTAATTATTTTCATGCAGGGAAAATCACAAAAAATGCCATGAAACGTGCAGCTGGAAAACGTAAAATGTGCAGCAAAAAGACCAAAACGCGCAACACCAAATTTCTGGAACCAAAACAAAATTCTACCATTCAAATTCTAATAAATCCAGTAATTACTTGCTTTTCGACGTTATCTTTATTAAATCTGTATCTTCTATCGTTATAAGTCTATTTGAAGAATGGGAAAAATCTCCTAACTACAACGGATGTGAGCGGAGCTTAAACATAGCTGTTGATTATCCCCGGCTCCGCATGGTTGATCTCTGTTTTCCAACTCGCTCGCTAGCTTGAACTTTGAATATATTCTTGAAGAAAGAAAGACACGTACTCTTAGCAGTGAGGCCCTCTAGTTTCTTGTTCAAAGCACGTCCCTTGGTTTCAGGGATCGCATTGATGTGTTCTTGCACTGTGTTCCGAATTTCGAGCTGATTGCGGATTGTTCATTTCGTTTTCATCTTATCTTCGATACTCTCTGGCAGAAATGACAGATGCACCGGTAGAAATGTCACCTGGCTCAAACGTCTCCATTCTCAACCAATGACTTGGTCTTTTCTATGGGTGATGCATCGGTTACCATTATTCAAAAACTTTCTTGGAAGATTCAAAATTATCAGCATAAAATATTGCTACGGATAACCAAGTGTCCCACCTGGTGATTACTGGTTCTCCATAATATTCCTGTGAATTTTCTAAACTTTGGTAGAAGCTCTTTGTATTTTGGGCGATGTCAATACTCAGAATTTTGAATTTGATAGATAGAGATTGTAAGATTACTAAAGACTGTTTACACTCCTATTTTCAAAATAAACAGAAAGTAGTCGAAATATCCCACATGATGATGGTGGAAGTTCATTGTTTCTGTGGAACGTGCAATAACGTGAAACATGCAATGATAAATTTCGCAAATGCTGCAAACTCTTTCTTATGGCTCTTGATTTTTCATCTCATCTCTGATTGTGAGTACGGAAGAATCAAGCTGAAACCCGTGAATTTCAGCTGTTTACTTCACATTTCAACCTAGCAGAGCTATACACATTGTCTTCCTCTCGACAGGCAGTACATCAAATTTTGCTATTCAACACTGTTTCCAGCTGACCTCAGTCTCAATCTTGCCCAAAAAATACCTTTCGAGCAATTCCAAGTGCTAAACTTTAAGAGTTCAATCACAAAGTTGTGAAGCGCAGCGTGATGGTATTTGCCTTCCTTCTTGGTCAGGTCCAGCCACGGTACCATCTAATTAAGAAAGAATGACCCTTTTTGATCCCCGTGCTGTAAGCATTACACTTTTTTCTCTATCACTGCTGCTGGTCGGCGCCGCAGACTCGCGTCTTAATTGCGAGAACGTACGACGCGTACGCAGGGCTATAGTAGTCTCGATTTGCATATAACCACGATCGCACAGCACTTTCTCTACTCTCTTTGTCGAGAGCTGCAGCTTACATATACATACAGACCTGGCGCGGTGCAGTATGTGGAACTTACGAGGTGCAGTGCGCGCGCCTTGTGTTTTTTCGCCGCAAGATCGCGGCGCGCGAGCCCACAAATCAACGTAATAATACACCATCCGCGCGGTAATGCGCGAAGATCACTCGCCCTTCTCTTATCCCCTGTTGCGATAAGGCAAGTGTGATTC
>JAPYYZ010003685.1:0-11370 GCA_030522705.1 Eretmocerus eremicus
TGTCAATGACTTGCCAAGCACTGCCCATTTCTGTCTAAAAACAAGCTATTGACAAGCTATACACAAGTCATTCACAAGTCATTTGTTTTTCACCTGGGTTACGTGACTGTTATCTCTGTTGCCGGAATGTCCTCGTTTCATCGTATGTTTCTGTTAAAAAGACTCCTTGTTATCGAAGTGAACAGACCGCTCTCAGATTTTCATCGTATAGAATATTGGTTTTCCAATAATTTTTTCTTGTCGTTGTATGGTTCTTTTCTTACAATCTTGATTTTTCTTTACCTGCGCCATGCCTCCAAAGCTCGCTCCAATGATAGAGCATATCTCTTCAAGAAGGAAAAAGGACAGCAGTTCGACCAGAACTATTATTTATCTGTCCCCAGACAGGTACAGGGATGAATTCGAGGACAAATAGTTCACTGGCTGCATCAACATTATTTCATATTGAAACTCAATAAAATATCAAGTTGTCGAAAAACAAGCGTTTATAATTGATCCAAGGCGTCGAAATCAAATTAAACGTCGTTGCAGGAACATCCACGTATCTTTCGAGAGCACATCTTGGATCAGTTATTCAGAGCAGGTGTACAAATTTAGCGATAGGATCATCGAACACAGCCTGCGTGGCTGAGGCCTCGCGCCCACAGAGTGCAATCGTCTAATTCGAGTCTCGTGAAGCAGCAGCCGATCCGACTGCACCAGCGCACAGGCATAACACTCATCGTCTCGGGAGGCGTGCTCACACCAGCCCCACAGCCTCTCCAAGTGCATAACGCAGCGACGCGCCGTAGCCGCGGGATAATTGCAGGCCTTCTCAGGCGCGAATAGCTCTCGCGCCGGCCTTAACACTCCTGCAGCTCGGTGCAGTTTCATGCTCGTGCACAAGGGGCGATTTGCGAACGACTTCAAAGCGAAGCACCGCTGCAGAGACTAAAATGCGCGAGAACCAAATTGTGCGAGCCGTCGCTTTTACTGCGTTTACGGGCTATTGTTTTCTGCTGCGCTTTGGGGCTGCAACAGTGTACAGTTGGCGGTAACCGTGCCTCCAGTTCGATGAGTGCTGCTGCATACTCGCGGATGAGGATGTGCGCGTCAATAGGGCTTGCGACAACTGCAGGTGCCCTGCGCACGTGTAACTGCGCTGATGTACATCCGTAGGGACTGCCTGTATTGTGGTCTTGCATCCCAAAGCAGATGATTAGTTGAACACCCGAGGTCTGATGGACTGACATCGTCTCTAATTTCGCTACGTGTTGAGGAACTGGATATAGTTAAGCTGCCGTTGCGTGTAATATCTCTCAATATATACTCACGCTCTTGAGATGCAGACATCGATTGATTTAGTTGGAGAACTTCATATTTGATGTGCACCTACACTACAGGTCAATAGTTTAAGCTCACCCAAAAAATTTTTCCTGAACATAAGCTTTCAAATGTATTATTGTTGTTCCCCGGAAAATTAATCAATTTTGAGCTACAAGAGATGGAAAAAGGTCAAATTTTCATGATTTCCACTGGTTTTTTTGGGATGCTGCATTTTCCAGAGGAATCATCAGGTCAATGTCGAACCAAAACCTTCTGAAAGTGCTAGTCAAGAGCTTCAAACTGTTTAGAAACTGTTCTTAGACCTTCCTAGTCTAAGATATGCCTGTTTTTCTGAGGAGAGATTCCTCTCGAGAAAAGTCACCATAATCCAGGTATGACGAAAAACTGTATGATTTGAAAGCTAAAATCTCGTCATTCCCTGATATTTCACTCAGTATACATATTACCCATCAGAAATCATCACGGTGCTCCCCAAATGCTAAATTCTTCCATCATTCCTGAATTATCGCGACTTTTCTCGAGAGGAATCTTTCCACAGGAAAACATCCATATCCCAAACTAAGCAAGACTGAGGAAGACTTCCAAGGGCGAATTTTAAAGCTCATAAATGCACTTTCAGGTGGTTCTGAAATTGATCCAATGATTCCTCTTTAATTTGCAGGCGGCCAAAAAATCTGTGGAAATCGTGATAATTTGACCCTTTTTTCATCTCATATCCCTCAAAGCTAATTGATCAACCGGGAAACAGCGATAATGAGTTCAGAGATTCAAGAATGAGCTGATTAAAACTCCTTACGACAAACTGGCTCCAAGTTAACCAATTGTAAAGATGAATGAAAACGTTTTCGTGTGAGCTTATTGACCGGTAGAGTAGCTGCTTGTACATGGGTATAACTTCATGATTTCATGAATGGCTAAGAATCTCTTATTATATTGTCAAGAGCATGTCGGAGTCCTATCCTAATTGCATACTTACACCACTATCAAGTATTCAAATTTGTCGATAAGGTTTTGAGATATTACGGATCCGGAAAGTAAGATCGATGCCATAAGTCCCCAGAATCGGCGCGGCGTTAATTTCATTCTTCGCGATTTCTTGAAAATTTATGGAGAAGTTTGGAAAATCCTCGATACTGATATTTGATGCAAATAAGATGTGCAATCGTCTTAGTACTAGATAGATTGAACCTTTGATTCTTCATCTTTCAAATTGACGTTCTTGCATAACCTCAAATTCTGAATAAAGCAAACTGCAAGGAGTCACGTACATTCGGAGGCCACCTCAACTAGCCCCTGAACTGTCATCAATTAGAAATTTCCTGTCTGAAGTACACTAACAGGTCTCCATGGTAAAAGTGCGAATGAAACGGGGAATCTCGACCCATGAGATGATTCAGGTTGCTCTTGAGAGAATGAACATCACCCTGAGAGATGGAATATTGAAGAAAAGTCGTCCTTTAGGATGCCCAGCGTCGGAATGCTGATGTCACATCAGCAAGACAGCATGTTATCTCAATCGATTTACTTTCTATAGGTGCGCTCATCATTGGAGCTATTCCATATAAAACCCATTCTGGCATTATAAGAAATGGGACGCAAAAATGGGTGGGTGAATAGTTTGATTGCATGAACCAAATTATTCATCGTGAACCATCTGATTTCTCACTGATTATTATAGTCTCCCCAATCAATGAAGATAATCGCTAGCACGAATAATCAACACTATATGATATTTAGCATTCTGCCGATGACCAATATTCTCCTAGTCAATAAAAATTCAATGTCTACCGATGGGACTAAGTAGTCAGATACATTTGCACTCGCATTTGCAAATCTCGATGGTCGACTCTATCTGAAAAGGCTGACAGAAAAGTGCATCTCGCTTCCAAGGTTGTACGCAAATCCTCTAGCAAGCAGCTGCAAGCTCAGAGGTAAAAACTTGACAAAGTCCCGGAGCAGCGTGTATTTTAAAGAGAGTTGCCAGCATCCAGTGCAGGAGCTTGCCTGCGTTGAGTCACTTGAATAATAAAAAATCGCCCTCGACGAGAAAAATCCTCGGCGAGCTTGGTGAAAAGCGGCTGAGTCTTTGCCATACCGAGCGGACTCTGTATCCCATGGGTAAATTGTGGGAACCGCTGCGGCCGATTAAATTTTCAGCCACTCCACAGTCACTCTTTGCTCCTCTGTGCATTGCTGATTTTTCCAGCGCGAATTCTCCACGAGTGGCCGATAAAACGAGAATTGGGTCACGAGCTGTCGTTGTCACGACGAGTGGAGAGGCCGTGCCACAACGACACGAGTGGGCTTTTTCATTTCACCGGCCGTTCTCTCGGTAAAGAGAGATTGTTGTGCATAGATAGCGAGCCTCTGGACATTCACGAAATACGCAAAAAATTTGAGGACGGTATTTTCTCATAAAATACATAAAATGAGCAAGTCGGTTCCCTTCATGAACGTCATAACCCTCCAATTTTATTCCATCGTCGATACGCTTAGCCACCGAGGCAAATTACAAAGATGAGAGGGTCGAGCCTAAAGTGGAGTTGAGCGAGGGTTTTGAAAAATTAAGATTCCCTGTAATACGAATCAAAAAAGTGCTCGAAAGCAGGATTCCTCATTCTTGAATGAATCCACATGCGTCACGTAGAGCTCGAGAGCGCGCCAAAAAAGCGAATCGAGTCACGAGTTATTTACCCGCGTGTACGAGTGCAAAACGATAGAAAGGCTCGTTGCACTCAACTCGCACGTCCGTCAAAGAAGGTCTAAAAAGAGTGACGAAAAAATGAAAGAACGAGCGGCACAGGGTAAAAAGCGGAAGCGAGGGCATATAATGCGGTATTTTTTGCGTCCGCGAGCCCGTCGCACATATTACTCTTTTCCGCCGTACACGCGTATAATGGGGCCGCGCGATATCGCCCGATCCGGTGTCCCGGGACCTCTGTAGACGACAACGACGACGACGAAGACACGACGACAAGGTGGGACGCTCGGCAAAAGGTGCACAGAGCGGAGAGAGCGCGGCGTATCAATTGGCCGCGGATTCAGCAGTCAGTCATGCGTCGCGGACGAGATGCCGATCGGGGGCTGTGTCGTTTGCGGGGCCGCAAAAAGTGCCCGCCGGATCTATTGAGCGCGACATCGATTGGCCTCGCCGCGGAAAGATGCTCGACGTCGTCGTCGGGGTTGACGTCCCCCCGAGCTCCGATACACTTTGTACAGCTGGTGCGTGCGGTTAGATTCTCGGTATGCTCATTGTCGGCGTGGAAAGGAACTCCCTATGCACAGCGAGCCGTGCGAGGGCACTTGTTGGCAAAGGGAGCTGCTGCCGAGGTGCTTCCTGTGCCCGCGCGCGATCGAGATGTCTTGGCGACAGTGTTTAGAGGTCCGTGTGTGCAGTGTAAGCGAGCTCATTGTGGTCCCCGGGCAAATGTATCGGGGCGCGCACCCGCTTTGAGCAACCGATACTGTTTCGCCCTCTTTCCTGTGCGTCGCGTCTTGTGCAGCCGCTAAATTGCCCTCGAAATTGGCCTCGTTGCTTGCTCTGCTTCCCGACCATTTCTATACACCAAGATGCCAAACTCTGCGCTGCCTCGTGCAAAGGGAGACCAATGTAGCTGAGACCCGTGGTCCCGTGGGCAGCAATTTGGAAGGAGTTTCATTAGAAACATAGGACGATGCTCGTATGTTCAGAATGTTATCAAATTTTCTTCAAAGAGATCTTCAGCTGATCGAGCATGAATATTGTTGAATATCTTGAATTTTCTCAGTAAAAAGCTCGGAATTTGAACTTGAACTAATGAAACTACTGATTCCGGTTGCATTCTTCCTGCATGGACTTCAACTATCTGAATCCGCTTGCCCTTTAGGCAAATCGCCGAGTGTTTGAGATGCCAAAGCTCGCTGGAACGTTCGAAATTGATCAAGTATTAATTAGCCCAATCAGACGTTTGCACGCAAGCTTTCCCTAAATCATCGTCTTTGGAATCCATACTCACCGCACCCTTGGATGATACCCATTCGACTATCTGATCTCTCAATTCAAGTAGTTTCCGATCCGTAGTCTAGATACCACATTTAGAACACATCGAAAAAATGAATAAGGTACTTCTTCGCTAGCATCGAATTAAAAAGTAAAATCTTCCGGAATGATCCAACAATTGAAAATATTAGGAACGGTAAAAACAATTTCTCTCTTTCTTCCATCTTTTAGATTTCTGAGCCACTTCGACAATCTAAACGTGTCAAAAGATCTCATACACAGTGCCAACAACTTACCCATCATCTACCTTCTAGACAAAAAGAATCGCTTCCCCCAAGGCTCGCCCCAAGGAGGAAAAAGACTCGAGAGTCACGAATGAAAATTAAATGATGGTGATCAAGTCGTACTCGAGTACAGTCATCCTAGGTCAAGATGCTACCCCTGTAACGTCCTAACCTTCAAAGAAGTGAAATCAAGGCTAGAACATTTCTTCCACTCAATCCTGACGTAAAATGATCGAGGACATTCTACACAGCAAGGTTCTAGAAAATAATTTCGTTCCTCAATCTGTAAGTATGAACTCTCCTAACCATTGCCAAAATCCAGATTATTCACAAAGTTTGACAACAAGGCTAGTCCGTCGATAGGGAAGCAGCTACTCCACAAAATTGAGGTCTAAAATGGCAGCAGCGAGTGTACTCTCAGCAGGGGCACTCGAACGTCCAATTTCAAATGGTCGGCACCATTAGTCGCCGGCGAGAGCTGCCGCATCCGTCCTCGTATATACGTCTGCAGTGCAGTACTCGAGACACTCTCAGAGCCGGTCCGTCCGGCGGCCCGGTCCACGCATTCAGTACATGGAGTGGCACGGCATCGCGATATTGCACGGCTCGTCGCGAGTCTGAAAGCTCGCGCGACAGAAGCGCCCATATACACAGCATCTATCGAGATATGCTCGCACATCCGTATGCGTAAATAAGCGAATGGACGTTTTGCGAGGCAGCGAGATGTACTGGAGAGCAGCAGCGGCGGCCACGTGTATAATGGGCCGAGCCGCGGCGAGTGACATCGGGCTGCAAGAGCTAGATGTCGGCTCGATACGCCAGAGCGGCCCTTTTCAAAGCCGACGCGACGCGGACTAGCATTTCCTTCATCCGAGCCTCTATGTGCCGCAGGTTCGTTTGTGCGATTTGCGAGAGCGGCAAAGGTATAATGCCCGCACCCACGCGAGCGCCGGCTCTTTGCGCTTTTTACCCCCAGAGATGAGCTCTTTTCTCTTCCCCCCAAGCTGTGTGCCGGTCTCGAATGCTCCTTACCCTCGACTGAGCGTCTCAAAGGACCGTTTCATGCATGACCTGCCACGCGACGATTCGCAGCTTTTTTCTTCCCAGTTCTAAAATTCTCGATGATACTTCATAATGTGTTACATATTTGTTATTTTATGCGATTGCAGACATATTTTGATGTTTGGTCGATTTTTGTCTTTTGATGACTGGCCATGTAACTCGTGCAAAATTTTCCGTAAGAAGAATTTCGAAAGCTCCGAGTAAAGAGGGACTATCCAAGATTTTTTGGCAAAAAAGGAGCTATCCAAAAATTTTTGGTCAAAAAGAGCTATTCAAAATGTTTCGATGGAAAGAGAAACTATGCAAGATGGTCGAATGTAGACGGGACTATCTAAAAAAACTTAGTGAAAAAGGAATTATTCAAAATTTTTTGGTTAAGAAAGAGCCATCCAAAATTTTGTGTCGAGAAGGAACATCCACAAATTTTCAGACGAAAAGGAACTAACCAAATACTCTCTTCCCCCCTGGGCCATTGAATTCAGATGTTTTCTTTCAAAATCTTGTGGATAGTTCCTTCTTTGCCAGAATATTTTGGACAGTTTTTTTTTTGACCAAAAAATTATCGATAATTTCTTTTCGATCAAAAAATTTGGATAGTTCCTTTTTGACCAGAAAATTTTAGATAGTTCCATCTACAATCAGTCATTTTTGAATGATTCCTTTTTCCATCAAAAGATTTTGAATAGTTATTTTTCCTACCAGAAGATTTTGGATAGTTCTGTCTTGAACAAGAAATCTTGAATATTCCCTTCTAAACAAAATATTTTGGATAGTTTTTTTTACAGAAAATGTTGGATAGTTCCTTTTCATGAAAATTTTAGATAGTTCCTGTACACAGTTTCTTCCTACTTTGGAGATTTTGGATGGTTTCCTTTTTTTTTGTTTAACGATTTTAGATAGTTCTATTTATTTCACTCTGGGCTATCGATGTATTATTTGGCTCTTTCATCTCGGGGGGATTTCGATAAATTTCATATTGCTCATCCCTAGGAAGAGTGTCGAAACAGATTTTTGTGTAATTATTGGCGCAACTCAATTCTCGGATGTTGAATTATATTTTTTAGAATTTTTTTCAGATTCTTTCTTCTAACCATGTGGGAGTTATAGTAGGTTTATCGGAACCTTGGATATCCATAATAGTGAACTCGTGCTACTGTCTTGCCGAACATAAATTATATGAAAGGTACACAACTGTGCGGAAATAATCACTCGAAATTCTTGTCATTAGACCTCCTCCACATTCGACTTTCCTTCAGTATACGCTTGGGCTGAGTCAAGCTGTTGGGTTTCGATGGTCCTCGTAGAATTTGAATTTTAGATGGTCACTCCCCTCCATTCTTGCCTCCATTAATTCCTGAGATTCTCACATGGACTCTTTCACCTAGCAGGGTGATTCTCAATTTCTCCAGCATTCTGCATAATTTATATCCGCCATCAGTCAGTCGATATCTCATTTGATTTGAGAAAATTACGGAATAGCGCCCACGTGACTCGACCTCTAGAATTGGCCCGTCTAATATCTGCGAAATTTGAATAAACAATTTACTCCTCGATGTGGAAGGCACGTGTCCACCGATGACTTAATGGACCTCGCATCCGTTTATCAGGAAGAGAATTAAGCCACTCCGCGTGCGTCACGGGCATGATAAGGCAATCCCCTCCGCGAAATAACGTTTACATTCCAGCCGCGGCAGAGTTCGCAAAAAAGCCCCGCAGCGACAAGTATTAGCATAATCCATATACATACCGCAAATGACGCGTGCAAAATTCTTTGATCACCGCGAGCTTATATATATTCAGCCGAAGCAACCAGAAAGATATCAAATCATCATTTGGAATTCGAATGGAATAGATGCGTGTTTCATGTATAAGGGTGGTGCTTCCCCAAACAAACGGTACATGACTCGAGGGATGAGAGCAAGTGGCTGCCGCTCTATGGCTCTGTTATGCCTGCTTACTCGGGCAGAGTTGTCGAATTATCCGATAAGGTGCGCGGAAGCCTCATACCCTCGCCCAAGATGTACAACGATGTTTCCGCACGGGTTGGTATAGGTGCTCCATCCCTGATGCCGTCTAATACTCCTCCGAGCGTAAGAGCCATGGCATCGCCAATGAAAGATAAACAGCACGCTGGTGGGCTCTCTGATACACGGTACCAATATACGGACCCGAGAAGATCCTTCCGTGCGCACAAACGAGACGAGCGACGAGCCCCTCTCTTTCCGCCTTCCACTGCTCACCTATCGGCTCAGACAGGCAGTTCGTATTATATACGCTCGGCCTGCAATTCCTCTCTACGATTCGTTCCGACGTTTCCTCGTACATATACCCATCAAGCTGCGATGATCCGGCTGTCTCGGTTTGACTTTTCGTCGAATCTCATGCCACGTCCTCACGAATGTTCTCAAATCTCATGCATTGAACTGAAAAGTGCTTGATGCATTTCACCAAACCAAAAAGGTCGCTTGATTCCAAGGGAATCAATTTCAAGTCCATTCATCATGACAGATAAATTTCGACGGTCAAGTGCTCGTCCGAGTCTTAACCTCGGTCTTAATCATATGAATTGCATCAAATCGAGATTCCTAAGTTGATCATTCCTGTAAGTGAAAATGAATTCTTCGCCGTGCAATCGCGAAAAAGACTAAAAAAACGCGAAAATCGATTTGGATCGGTCCAAACCACCACCTAACGTAAGAAAAATGAAAAAAATCCGCGGGAAGGTCAATGGATGCTCTCCACATGAATCAGCTAACGTGAACGAATTTTAACTGAAGTACGGCCATTCAGACCGAGTAACAGACTGATTTATCGTGAAATTCAGCCGAAAATCAACTCGAATACGAGCTCGAATAGCTGGTTTTCAGCGAAGATCCATCCGTATTAGTTGATTCTTATTGACAGAGTGCGTACTCATGAGATTCGTATATGGAGTCAGGTTGGATACACGTAGCTTATAGCCAATCTAAGAAGGCAATTCCAAAATCAACTATCAATCATCTATCAAAACTCCTGGAGAGATTCTGAATGACAAACTAAGAAGGTCACTTAGGATTCCTTGCTCAAGATTTCTAGGATGCTTGAGTTGATATCGAATGATTTTTCACTGGCCAATTGCATGGTGTTTTTATATTGCAGTTGGGAAATCGGAAGAAGAAGAAACAATAGTTTCATGACATCTAGATTGTCATAGAATGTGAGAAATGATTGAGAGGGGCTGTTACGCCCATTCTGTGAGTTGAACTGCATATTACCACCAACTCCTCCGACAAGGATCTTACCCCGGAAGTTCTCAAAGGAATCCACGTGGAATCAACAGGGACCTATTTCCTAATGAGCTTTGTGAACTGATACCGCATCTATGTTGAACTCTGATAGAGTTTCAGATATAATTGGCCTGAGTATCTATAAGTGGATCCTACTGATGATGGAATTCAACGTGTAACTATATAATGCTCTTCTCCAAGATGAATCTCACGTGACTCGCCTATCTAATGAAATATGGAACGAATTTTCAAGAGAGGCTGATAAATCTCCGATGCATATTCCAGTCCTTAACCCTGCAGTAGAAGTCTAAATTCGGGAATCCATAAGTGGTTCTAATTGAAATGTTCACGTTGAATCCTAGTACGATGTCTCAAAGCCAAAGAGACGACCCCACTCAGCTGAGGAGTTCAACGTTAGGCTCGATGGCCGCAAACGCGTCCCCAATCACCTGCCTAGCCAGCCTCCTCGTCATGAGCAATCATTCGCCAGTGCCTCGACCAGGTAAACCTTCGCATCAAAGTGGGTGAGCATGTAGCTGCATCAAATATCGCCAATTACGCTGGTTCGCCGAGCGCGAGAGTGTCGGAGACGGCCTGGCATCCAGCGAGGCCTCTGCAGTACCGCGACGCGACAAACGAGCATCCTGGCCGTTTGGGCTAAAAGGGCTTATCGCCCGGGTATCTCTCGAGCATATCTGCGGCCCGATCTTCGCGAGAAGCGCGCATACCCTGGCATCGAGGCCCACCAGCGCGCCATGCACTCTCTATACTCGTGCGGCGGCTCTGGATTTCGAGCAGGATTTTCAAGCTGGGCCATACTTAGCACAGATCCAGCATCAGCAGCTCGTCCCGGAGCGGCCTTTCAGCCGAGCCTCTTTTGTCTAATTGTTCGGGCAACGGACTTTGGGATTAGAGCGGCTATTCTCCGTGTCTCCCTCTCGCTTAGTGGCGAAGTAATCGGGGATCGTCGATTGTGCCGCGCATCTCGGATAGCTGCTCCGAGAAAGGGTTTCCCTTTGATGCGGGCCGAGCCAAGAGGGACCCGGGGCTTCGAATTCAATTCGAGCTGCGCGTCGACAAAAAATGAATGCACCAGCTCGCGCTCGGAGACGAATCAGCCGCTAATACCGCGTCGCAGGCCGATTGTCCTCGGTGCCTCTGATTCGTCTCCTGGCTCATGCTCCCCCTGCACAATGTGTCCTCGTTACATTTTCTTTTGTCACTAACGATCTTGAGCCAATCAAACTTCTTAACGATTACTTGGGCTCCCTCTATACCTCTCAATCTCCAATTACAGCGGGATCTGTTAACCACGAGAGCAACGACTGACAAGACATCCGCGTGTTTTGTTGTTTCTCGCTTCTGTGGGCAATTGAGTTTGTTTGTACACTAGTTCGTCTCGTGACATTTCCATAGCAGCCCGGCTGATTACACATTCGATCAGTCTGTTGCA
>JAPYYZ010003686.1:0-15427 GCA_030522705.1 Eretmocerus eremicus
CTCTCTCTCTCTCTCTATAATTTTACAATCTATCAAGCCTATGACTTTCCGCCATTATGCAAGCAGCAATAGTCGATATTGATTGAATCATCCACACGAAGGGACATCAAAGTTCTCGTTTCACTCTCAAAACTTTCGTATACGCAGATAGCAGCGAATCGAATAGTTAATTCGAAAGTTCCGGGAGATCTCCGTCATCACCACAGTCCGCTCAAGCGTACTCGTCAATCAAGTTTACCATACCAATGACAACGTAAATCCACCGAATCAAACTGTGAACCGATACTGGCCGACGCGAATCCAACCGCAGTCGAATTGATCAGCGTAACTCGGTCGGTGTCGTCTCGTTGGGGCTAGAGCTCAGCCTCCACAGCAGCGCTGAATAATGAGAGGGAATGGCGCAGGTGTAGGAGTAAGTGGTGGAGTCTGACGCTTGTACGTCGCGGCGGAAACGACCCGTATCGCGCTCGTTTCTTTCGATATTGCTCCACTTTGTCGTGAAACTCTGCATGGCCGCAGCTGAACCACGACCTGCATCGCATTCGATACTCGCCGAGCTGAGTGTGTACCACGTATGAGAGCTATTGGCAGCTGATTATGTGAGTGTGGCGCTGCCGGAGTGAACTTTGACCGAATTCAAGGTACAGCGGTAATGACGTTATCCCAGAGTTGAGCGGTTGATTTACTCAGGTTGGAGGTGTAGCAAGTTGAAACTGGGTTTACAGAAATACAGTTGGAAGTGTGCAGCGAGAGCTCGAGAGGATATGAGCAGCATCTCGCTTTTTCGTCAAATGTATAGAGGAAGTGTTTGCCGATGGTCCACACTTTTGGCTTGAAAACACTTGCGGAGAGAGTGTCGTGATTTTGGGTCACAAGCCGACCGACGGGTCTTCACCGTCATCTTTTTAGTGCAGTCGACTTGGACCTGGACTGTGACTGCGTTAACTTTTTTCGTTCAAACAAAGAGGAAAACATTTGATGCGATGAAGAACGATCAATGGTACTGTGAAACCACGAAAAGTCTTTTGTCAACCATAAGCATCCTGTGTTGCCCTGACCGAGTTACTTCCAGCATGGAAGCATAGATGAGAAAGAATTTGAAATGGTTTCAGGCGATCTAAGTGGATAACTCTTGAACACGGTAGAGGGTCGCTAGCTTGAATCTGAAAATACTCACTTTAATTTTCTCTGACGTGCCTTGTTGGATTCTTTGGCCGAAAAGAGAGGATGTCCCAATTAAGTGAACTTGTCGCTATTTGACGCATCGATGGTATGCATATGCTTGCACACTAGCTGAAGTTGAAGGAGAATCACTAGATGGTGAAATAAAAGTACACTCTTGGCCGTCTTTTGACCAGTATGACAACTTATTTTGCTACAGATTCTGACAATTTTCAATACTTTCTCATTTCAATAGCTCGAGATAGAAATTTCTGGACCAGATTCTGGTCCAGAAATTTTTCCAGCCTTATGTTAATTCAACCGATCGGAATTCCAGATAATCCAGATCCTCTTCAATGAACTATTGAAGCTCAAATCCGCGTGTGACAATGGAGACGCAAGAAAAGGACGATAGGCGATCTACGCAATATCAATCATTCGAGCTCCCGCGGAAATCCAACAAACTCACACACACAAGAGCTGCGTAGTCCTTTAGCAAACGAGGCGAGGTCCAAAGCAACATGAACGAGCTGTACCAAGCGAATGAACGCCTCGGGAGGATAAGCTACGCGGCAAAAAGCTTGGCTCGGCGCGACGTTTGCGTCGCGTATCTGGGCGCGATCTCGGCTTCCTCGGACTCGAGCACGATAAAATCAGCCGATATCCGTCGATCACACATAGATCTCGGCTGCTGCAGCTGTGCAGTCGCTTGCTCTCTCGCGCGGCCAAGTGTAAATTACGTGCTCTCGAGCCGTCGCAGGCGCGATATCGCGCGCACTATACTGCGGGAAAAGAGAAGTGGGTGACCGCTCGCGCTCGCGGGAGACAAAAGAAAACGTAACCCACTTTGGCGCTAATGGACGCGAGCTCGCGGCTCGTTTCTAATACTCGCACGCAGGATATTTCGTCGTGAGCGATATGTGTGCAGCGACAGTAGCATCGATGGAGCGATGTTCTCGTTGCGACCCTCGAGGAACCAAGTGATGATGCGCCGGCGAGATCGAGGAAACAACACGACATTACTTCATAGCACGTCTTTGATCAAGCAGAGCATGTGGATTCTCACAACCAATATTACTTAAAAGGAGCATGAGAAATGGCTAAGAATCTTCGGTGCACTCATAATAAGAGTCTCTCATCGAAAGAGTTTGTTTCATTATGGAAAATAAGCCACAAAAGTTTAGTGTGTTTCGTGAAATATTGGGTCGACTGTGAGAGATTTGGGGTTGCACCCTTATCATTGTGGATCCGATCGAGTTAGGAGGCGTAGTGATGAAGAAGGTTCAAGAGAGTCATTGAGTACACCCAGATCCCGATTATCTTGTTTATTAATAAATTCAGTTATATACGCAAGTTTGAATGTGCATTTGAATTTTATAATTATTAAATCATCTCCGAGGTAGTTTTGGATCTGTGACCAAATCCACGAGGTGAGTCAATGATCAAGTAACTCGAGAGTTTTTGCGGAATTTATCTACATGTGAGGATGATGCCGAGTCGATTTGACATTCAGAGGGCGCATATCGTGCCGTGTACGAGTCCTAATAAGGAGGGATAAAGAACCCGTCCACTACTTGATGTGTTATCATCTTTTCGCCCCGGTTTGAACCATCCTGGAGGCTACTCCAACGGAATATATGACGTAGATTGATCTGCCGGCAATGGCTGCTATACAGATGCTTTCTTGGAGTTGGGTGTCCCAAGGGGGCTAGGTTAGGTCAGAAGGCCACCCGTATCACATGTCTCTCGCGAGCGCACCCCGAATTCGTATGAAAGCCCGATTCATAATGAAATAATTCACTCGCCGGATTCGGGCCCCGGGAAACCGTCTGCAACTCAGCCTTGCACATGATTCTTCGAGATTGTTGCCCCGATCTCAAGAGTTCACGTGGAAATTACTCGTAGGATTCTACGGGGAAAGTCCAAAAATGCCGCATGGAATTTTTTCCACGTGGATTTTCCCGTGTAACTTCTCGTGGAAAAGATTCCACGTCACATATTTAGACTTCTACTCAGGAATTCTACGTGAAACCCACGAGAAGTATCGCGTGGAATTCCCACCGGGACTTCTACAATGGCTGTCTATAGGGGCTCGTTACAAATGGGAGACGAAACGCATTCAGGACCTGCCGCTTGTTATTGCAGTCGTAGATTCCATATTTTCGCATCTGTATGAACTGGTGTCCATCTGTTGGTAAGCTGTTGGGATGCGCGAAGGCTGCATGTTGCTCTGTACTGGATCCGGAGCGAGCGGCTCACGACAACGAAGGGGCCCTCAATGATAGAATATTAGAGTCTGAAATTTCTCGAAATGGAGCTCTGGCCAGAGCACATCTCAAGTACTGAGATTCAAATCGACGCTCGAGAGCGGAAAAAACCTATCTCAATTCTTGAGAGAATAGAAGGCTCTATCACATTTTTGAGAAAATAAAAAGCCCTCTCCCATGTTTGAGGGAATAAAAAACCCTTTCTTATTCTTGAGATGATAAAGAGCCCTATTTCAAGCTTGAAGGAATAAAAATCTCTACCTAGTAAATCTTTAGTAAAAAAGGCCTATTTGGAAAATCTGGTGTGCGGAGTCGCATCTCAAAATATTTGAGATTCAGGGTTGAGTGACTCATGAAAGAGTTCGAAGATGAATAAAACTCTCTTTTCAGTCACGTCACCTTATTCTCAAAGATTCAGGAACACGACATCTCACACCAAATCTTTGAGGTAGGGCCTTATTACTCAAAATTTTTGAGGCATGGCATTTTTCTAAAAAGTTTTGAGATCGGTCTTTTTATTTTCTCAAAAATGAGGTAGGGCTCTTTATTCTCTGATGAACTGAGATAGGTTTTTTTGCTCTCGAGCGTTGAAACGTAATTTGGCAAGGGCAGAATGGAATATCCTAAACGAGAGCAAGGGATCTCCTCGAGGAATCGCGGCCAGGACCGAAAAATCTCTCCGCGATCTCGGATGCTGAAAATTCCACGGGATGCAACACATTCATCAATGCAAACTTGCGGCACGAACATGATGCACGGCCTTGGCAAGCAAGTCGGCAAGTGGTAGCTTATAACACCGCAGACCGGAGGAAAACGTATTCGAGGCGTTTGTTAGTACAATGAATCTATGCATGCTCGAGGCAGGTGATAAAAGGCACGCGGTGAAGCAGCTGTAACTTCAGCTCGAACTTCAGCGGTGGCAGTGTCTCATTAGCCAAGAAGAAAAACTCTGCCGAGTGGGCCGCTCAGAACGAGTATCTATCGATCTATCTTCCTCCTCTCCTTCATCCTCTTGCGGCTCGCTCTACTCGGAAGTATCTCTGGGTCAGCGCGCAATCGCTCGGCTGCATCTTGGCTGCGGAAAAAGGTCGCGCCACGGATTCTTTTACGCTCGCAGCTATGTGCTATACGCACATTTACCAGAAAATACAACGACATGTACCAACTAGTCGCGTCATGCTAGTGTGAGCTCACAGAATCATAGAGTCTGTTTCGGGACAAAGTTCCTCCAAGAGCTCTCTCCGATTCGCAACGGATTGGTAGTGAAATCGGAGCTTTGGAGGACGCCGACCGAGCTTTGAGAGTGAACTCGGGCATCAATCAAACGGGAAACTCTGAAGAGCGGCGCGTTGGTCACAGTTGTAGGAGAATAGCCGCTCGTTAGACTGATGAAGCCGGCACTTATCATTGATTTGATTGAGATCAGGCGGCTTCCAACTTGCGAGACGGCTTTATGCACCTGGGATTATTGGCTGTGCGAGGCATCGACTCGATTGGTGCGAGAGGAACACTTGCATACGTAGAGTGCAGCTTGCGAAAATTACAGACGAGTATGGAGTTTCCCCGAGCCATGGCTTGATGAGACGTTGCCAATTGAGCTGTGCTCCCTGTAAGCCACTCACCTGGCAGATCTGATTTCGAAGTCAATCGTTGATAGATACGGAGTGATCAGTTGCATTGTTGCTTCTTACTCTGGGAGAGAGATAGATAGATGGATCAAAAGTTAATTGAATATCACAGCACATACATTTAAAATCAGTCCCAGTTTGGCCAAGGATAAATTATCAAAAATGGCGAAAAAGGCTTTTTTGGAGTCCAAAATGGACATAGAAAACTTTTCCCTCTTGTATGAAAGAGGACATGATGTTCAGATTCTAAATTGAGATGAAATGAAAAATTTTTCATTTCTCAGTGGTCTCTCCTCTTAAGCGAGGAAGTGATAAGATACTAGAATCCTGAGTACCACTGGTAGTCGAGCACTCCAGACAGTACTCGGTATTCGAGTACTTGTGGTTAAAATCATCATCGTGTACTTGAGCTGGATTTTGTGAACGTTATCAAGGTGTTACTTGTTATCAAGTACTCGAAGTGATTTTGGTGATACCCATTCACATCGAATCTCAGACTTGAGTTGATTTCCATGATTGTGTACTCAAGGTGATATTCGTCTTCATGTACTTGAGTTTACATTTGTTATCGAGTACTCGAGGTAGTATTCGTGTCCGAGCACTCGACGTCAAATTAGTAATGCAGTACATAAGGTGATTCTCCTGATCGAATATTCGAGCCGATACTCGTGATCGAGTTCTCAAGATGTTACTTGTCATAAAGTACTTGGGGCGACACTCGTGAACGAGTACTCGAGGTGGTATTCGTGATCGAATAGTCGTATTCCTGATTGGACAGTCGCCGCGATACTCGTGGTCTAGTACTCGGGGTGATTCTCATTATCGAATACTCAAGATGATACTCGTGATGAATATTCGAGGTGATATTCGCGATCCAGCACTCGAGTTGATTCTCGTGATCGAGATCATGAAGTGACATTCATGAGCAAGCATTCGAGGTGATATTCATTTTCGTGTACTTGGCGTTATTCTCGAGATCGAGTACTCATATTGATTCTCATGATCAAATACTCGAGCTTGTGCTGGCGATCCAGTACTCCAGGTGACACTCGCCATCAAGTAATTGGGGTGACATCCGTGAAGGAGTATTCGAGATGGTATTCGTGATTGTGTACTCAGCGTGAGACTCGTGTTCCAGTACTCGGGGTGGTATGCGTAACCGAGTTCTCGACGTGATAATAGTGATCCACTACTCACGGTCATCCTCGTGATCGAATACGTGATACTCGCGTTTGAATACGTGATAATCGTGATTTAGTACTCGGGTTGATTCTCATGATCGAATGCTCGAACTGATACTGGTGTTCCAGTACTTGAGGCGATTTTCATGATCGAACTCTCGAGTAATTGATTACGAGCATCACCTCAAGTATTCGATCAAAAGAATTACCATCAGTTCTCGATCACAAGTATCACGCCGAGTACTCGATCACGAATACTACCTAGAGTACTCGACCACGAAAGTCACCTCTGGTACGTGATGACGAGTATCACTCCAACTACTTGATTGCGAGAATCACCTTGAGTACTCGATGACGAGTACAACCTCCAGTATTTGATCACGAGTATAGCTGCTAGTATTATCTCCAATACTTGATCATGAGTCTAACTTCGAATATCTCATGGCGAGTATCACTTGGAGTACTTGATCACGAGAATCAACTCGTGTACTCGATCACGGGTATAACCTCGAGTATTCAATCACGAGAATCACCATGAGTACTGGATCACGAGTATCACGTCGAGTATTCAGTCACGAGTACCCCCTAGAGCACTCGATCAAGAATGTCATCTTAAGTATTTGATGACACTTATATCGTCGAATTCTCGATCACAAGTAGCGACTCGAGTATACGACCATGGGAATCACGTCAAGTACAAGATTCGACGGGGATGGAGATCACGAGTATCGCCTGGAGTACTAAATCAAGAGTACCGCGCCCAGCACTCGATCACGTATAACTCTTGGAGTACTTGTTCACGAGTGTCATCTTAAGTAATTGATGACGATTATCACCTTGAATATTCGATCAGGATATCACCTCGAGTACACAATCATGGAAATCGCCTCAAGTACGAGACTCGATGGGGATAGCAATTACGAGAATCGCTTCGAGTACTCGATGACGAGCATCACCTTGATAAAACTTCACAAGTCCCAGTTCAAGTACTCAATAATGACTTTAAGGGGAGCGTATACTCTTCGAATCAGCTTCTTGGAAGAAAAATGCTAAAAGGCTGGAGTTTTTCGTGCATATACATGTTCTCAATGCAAATTTGAATCTGCCATCAATACTTGAAAAAAAAATTGACTGACAAATAATTCGCTTTTGAATTTTCGACAATTTTCTTGTCCGCGAAAAAAATTCATTACGCAAAACCGATACGTGTATCGATGGAGCGACTATTGAAAAACCTGCAGAAAATGTATAGCTCGATCTCAAGGACTTGATCATCTAAGCATCGCAAGGCAAACACAGCAGAATGTCCTCTCAACGATCAGCTGCTCAATGGGCTGGAAAAATGATTATTTCTCCAATAGTTCCTCATTGCTCGTACTCAAGGACCTTCTTGGAAAATCCAAAGACTTGGCCACAAAAGGAAATAATATCGCAATATATCGCGATCAAATATTGATATCGATAGCGATAATTATCATCGCCCAGGCTTTATCGTTATTGCTGCTGTCAATGTTAGCCTTTATTGTTATCGATATTGATATCGAAAATGTTGATATAGCGAGACAATGTGAATAAATTATCGATTATTGAGGCACCTCTACTTAAGGTGATGAATATTTATCTTAATAAATTTCTTGTTTGTCAATCGTTGTCATAATAACCACCATCTTGACTCGTCTGATACTCTAAAAAATTATCTCTACTCCGCAAAACTCTATCAAAGCTCAGCCCACTTTGAGTGAATTAATCGCCCGCCAAGAAAACCACACGGTGCACAATTCTAGGACTAGCTCTTGAATGCGCCGCGTCTCATAGGCTCCAGATAGGCCTCGGTAAGCGGCTCATCGGATCGGCCACACCTGAGCTCACAATGCAGCCGGAGAGAGTGCAATGCACATATAGTGTGCCTGCAAAGAAACGCGTCCTCCCTCTCTCCGCTTTCCTTTCGAGTGTCACCGCGCGAGTATGTGTATGGTCATATGCGCTCGTTGTTTCTCATCGCGCGTATACATTATGCACATAGTCTCGGGGCAAATTTTGCCCGGAGGCTGTGCGCAGGCCTCCAAAGCTGAAATGGGTCGCTCGACAGAGAACAGCTCATCGGATATCGCACACTTTCACTGATTAGTCGCGTGCTTAATCCGCGGCGTTGGAGCTTAATGACTTGACCGAGTGCACGCCCGACTGTGGCCGCAAGTATATCGAGTCGAGCATAGGCATGGACGTTTTGGCTCGGTGCGTTACTGGAGTGCTTGAGTCGATTGATGTTGGAATTACATGCTCGATTGGAGAGTTGCGTCGTTTTGATGCAAATCGTCGATACTTTCATCCTCTCGGAGTTTGCTTTGCTTACTTCGATTTGGATCTGTTGATTTTTGCCAGTAATAGTCCGTCTCGGAGTTGGACTCTACCCGATGGATTTCTGAGCGCTCTGACGCACTGTATTGCGAGTATGCAACTCATGATTATTTTCGTGGTATTCAACGCGGAATGAAGATCTTGGAAATTTCTCAGAATGGTATTAGTATTTGAGGATCAAGCTTCACTCTAGGCATCAAAAAATTATGTTATAGATACTGCCTTGAGCATAAAAAGATATCACTTGTGCCAATAAGCATCATATAAGTCTATTACATGCCTGGAGTACTTTTTTAAGATGATTATTTCAACGCTCGATGATCGTGGGGTATACGGAGAATGAATTTTCCTTCTCAGAATATTCTTTATTCATGTTTGTTACAAAGTTTCATGGTAAAACTTCCCAGCTGAATGCATGCAAATGTACGAGGAAAAACCTTTGATCTTTTCCCGACTTCTTTTGAAGGGAAGTCTCAACGTCTGCAACTAGTTTGAGAAAGTTCGTCGTTTTGTGAAAGAGCAAATCGTACGCTCAAACATTACCTACTTGCGTGGATAATATTACTTTCATCGTTGATTATGCAGAAACGTAACGAAATGCTTAGAATAGCTCAATCCTGTTTCAACGGTCATCTCGGTGGATATTCTGTGGTGAAAATTCATGAGTTGCTGCCAGCTGGTATCGTAATCTACATAATATCTCAACTACGATGAGCTCTAAAGAAGAGGAACTGAAAGGGATGCGGCGAAGACGATTATCACAAGCGCATCAATCGAGATCTTCAAGCTATAATTCATTTTCCTTTTGAAATGTAAGAAGGACCTTTGCCAAGGATCCATCTGGATTTCAAAGGACCTTTTGAAGTTACCATCAGACGTTTTCATAAAATCTGTTCCTGTCGTCCCGCAGTCATCTTAATCGCATCTGCGAAGCTCTTACAAAGTTAGCTCAAACTGTATCCTCACAGAACATCACACTATAAATTCTTCTCACCTCTCTAGACTTGGTACAAGCGTATAATTCAATGTCATAGCATCACCTAGTTTCCTCTACTCGGTCGCGATTGCCGTGGACTTTGACTTTCCTCTCATCCCATCACTCAGCTTTCCTTCTGCTAATTAATTTTTCGCTGGTTTTCTCCGCGTGTCCATCACCTTTTTCTCCGACTGAACTGGATTCCCGCGAGTCTCTCGGCACCTTGTGCAAATGCCACCTACATATAGATTTAAGCCCCGTAGCAATTAGAACTGCTGAATGCGGGATTCAAGTGCGTGCCAACTTCTAGGGGAGTGTGTGTGCGAGTAACGGTAGTCGCGGTTACGTTGCAACCAACGAATAAAACACGAAATAATTAATCCACTTGCAGGATCTTCGTGAGTAGTCAATTTCGAGTGCAGGTCAGTAGTACGTATTGTCAGCCTCATTTTGATTCTCGATGTCTTTATTAAATGGAACTTCACTTACGTCAGTTTGTTATTTGAACTCATGATCTTTCGTTAGTTCGCCCACAAAATAACACATTTATATTGATGACAAATGACTACTGATAATCTCATCAGAGTCTGAACTTCTGGTCACTGTTTCCCTTTGCTTTCACTATCCAACAGAGATAGCGTGATTGTGAACCGTGAATAATCAAATTACTTCCGTATCATAAAAAATGGAAGATTCTCATTTGTGGATATTCGCGTTGAAAGGATGAGAATCTCGATAGAGTAATCTAATTCAGCAGATATTCATCTTGAATGTCCCAGTTTTTGAATTCATCATATTGCGACACGAAATCTTATCGTATGAAATCCAAATGATCGGTGACGAAGTAAGCAAGATATAGGAGAGATTCATCGATATGTGAGTCTCTGGTATTTATCAGGCAGACGTCATAACAGCGATACATCACCTTCGACACTCTCGTGAAATTAATATCCGGTTGCCCGGCTCTTTAACACCTCCTCGTGACAAGTCAGTGCGTGGGATCACGCGCGAGGGATCGAAATAAGCTGTCATAAACATGATTGGAGATAGGCCCAGTTGACGAATTTTCGATGCATAATGAGTGTGAGCGAGTTGAATGAATGCGATACGAAAGATTTCCACGTTATTCCTATGTTCCACTCACTATCCGACGCGCCGACGCGTATCAGTCGGCTCGAACTTGTAATTCGTATCCCTGCGGGAGCCCGCGTGGGTGGAGGGGGCGAAGGGGAGGTTTTCCACCCTCGATGTTTGACAAGTAATTACTCGCGACGAGCCTTTCGCAGGTAATAATTCATGCAGCCATCTGACGTCAAAGTCGATCCGAGGCAGCCGCGCGAGCTCGTGTCGGTATTTTGTTCAAGTTGACGCGATGACTCGGAATTTGTCAGGCTGAGAAGCTCGTTTAAATGCTCACCAATCGAATTGCTATAGGATTACGGTGGGATCACCGCGGTGGACAGTGTTCGAGTATCTGTTGACAATCGATGAACTTTTTTCGATCCTCTGAATCAACTGACATGGTCATCCTCCTGAAATTTTTGTCCAATCAATGACCGGAGGTACTGAGTGCTACATTGTTTGCTTGACGAATCAATTTTTGCTCGACTGGGTTCGACACTCGACATGTAATTTCTTTTGATGATGGAAATTGGCAATTGATCGCGATCAAAAAGTGCAGAGAGGAAATTGAAGTTCAGAGAAGTCGGATTTAAAGATGCTTTCATCGTGGACGAATTAATATTCCGTACGGAAAATATTCGCGTTCATAATTCTTTATTTGATATATTCAAAGTGTTAATCAGAATCCTCGACACGAAAAGAGGATCGAATTACGAGTTGCCGAAGTCTTTGGAACTAATTTCGTAGGTTACTCTCGAGCTGTACTCACCCGTCAAATGAATGGTTTTATTCTTGAAGGAACTAGATGCTTGGGTATCTCGGACTATCCATTAATTTGAGGCTTAAAGCCGACGTTTTGCCAGTTTAACTACTGGCTTCTTCAGGGTACAAT
The DNA here is from genome assembly GCA_030522705.1 of Eretmocerus eremicus. NCBI lineage: Eukaryota > Metazoa > Arthropoda > Insecta > Hymenoptera > Aphelinidae > Eretmocerus > Eretmocerus eremicus. The sequence continues at coordinate 11,586 of JAPYYZ010003686.1, forward strand.
GGTAATGATTTACATCTCATCACTCAGAGAGTAGTGTTGTCAAAATATTTGGCAATATCAGCTGAGCTACAACATCAATCTTGGCTCCAATGTGTCTGGTCTGCCTTGCCGCTTGACATGCACGTCCGATTATTTTGCCAAATATTTTGACAACACTACTCTCTGAGTCGTGAAATGTAAATCATTACCATTGTACCCTGAAGAGGCCAGTAGTTAAACTGGCGAAACCTCGGCTTTAAGCCTCAAATAAATGGATAGTCCGAGATACCCAAGCATCTAGTTTCTTCAAGAATTCTACGCACGGACACATATCATTATCCACTAAAATGGTTTTATTGACAAACTACTACACTTTCTTCACATAGACGGAAGCTGTAGAGCCAAACATTTGAGAGAAATTTATTTTGCGTGGACTGATCGCAGAGTGATCTAAGGAACCCTACAACTAATTTCTTAGAAAATTCAAGCAAAATTTATCATGTGCTCGCATTCCCTCATACCATTCTTCCACATTTAATCTGATTGCCACAATTTCTCAATGATATTCATCACGCGGGCTCTCCAAGTTATAATTAGCACGTCCTTGCAGAGGAGCAGGAAAATTTACCGTAATAATAAAACACGGGAAAAAGCCCGCCGGGTCGGCTTGACGGCCACATACTTGTGTGACAGCGTGGTGACGCAAGTATAATTATGTTACTTTGAGAAAATTTATTAGTTTGTCAAAAGTGATTTTGACACACAAATCATTTTACTCTCTTGAGAGAAACAACATAATCTGACAAATTGAGCTAATCAGTTGTTTTAATAGTGATTATCGAACCTGAGTTGGGATCTTCTGCTTATTTTCGAAGTCAAGCCGTTCAGAGAGTAGAACTCATCGCATAGGCATTGACTGTAAAGCCGAAAATTCAACAAAGGCATGAAAAATGAAGGAAAATCGTGCTAAGATTCTAATAAATTGTGTACCAAAATGTAATGAGGACTCAATTGCTTTACTTAGTCTAGACCTATAAAGGGCTTTTATCGTATTGAAGAACTTTCTGATCTCTCAAATGCACAAAAAAGCTTATGGCCAATCTTCTGTTCACCGCGAGGTCCCTTCCCTAGAATTCGATGATTTTTGTCACGAGTTCGAAAAATTATTGTTTGTTGTTGCTTATAAGTCATTCTGTTGTATCAAGAATTCGATGAAAAGCCAGAGGTTGTCCGACCTCGATGAATGAAAACTCGTGCAGGCTTCCTATTGTGAACGGACAAGTTTAATGGGAGAAATCAAGATTCCTTTGTAAAGGAGGAAGAAGAAAATAGGTAGAGGAGTCCAATTAAGGAGAGATGCAACCCCGAGAAGGGGAGCACGAGGATTTCATTTGATACGATGAAAATAAGTCTGAGAAATAGATACTCATTTCGTCAGGAGACTCTCATTAGATGCTTTGTCTGAAAACAAAAAATAATCGTTGAGCCTCAGCTCATTGTGTTCTTTTCTGGCCTAATTTAGGAAATGTTATTCCAGAGGGGCTCTGTTGAATCCATAATCAACAAACTTTTGAAAACAGATGCGTCTATTTTCAAATCTTTACTGATGAGAAATATAATGGACAGATCCTCGTACTGTGAGTACCTGCAGAGCCGCTATATAAGAGTTGAAGTAGGATTTACTGCGATATGTTAAAGTCAACGAGTACTTTAGTCGATATAGGACTGTGGAAATGAAAAGAAATGCTCATATGCTTTCATCTATCTCGTATTTTGCATCAAGCGGGATACGGGTATTGTAAATACGGTGGCATGTACTTTTTGTACCTCTTCGTGTTTGCTCAGTAACAGCGTAGAACTTGAGGCTAGTAACGGGAGCCCACCAAGAGCACGCGGTAAATTTTGTCCAAATTCTGATTCATCTATGATATGCTCAAAGTCCAAATTATAATTTGAGCAAGAATCTTATCTAAGTGAAATGATTGTCTCCGAGTCATGACTTCTTATCAAGACTTTTTTGTCAATATCTAGCCTAGGGAATACATTGGTAAAGATATCAAGCTCCTTCCCCATCTGCGATATCTCATCGTCATGAAATGGGATCATGATTTATTTAAGATTTCTGTCATAGATCATATTTCTCAATACATTAGTCTGAGAGACTACGGGACTACGCATGGAGGTATCTGATATTTTTTAATGAGAATAAGAATATTGTTATGAAAAAAGCGATGTCAGAATTTAGACGTCAAAATTAATCGTATTCGATTGAGCAATATACCAGAGGCGAACATCGCTCCGGTTTTCTGAGAATCTTGTATCTCCCATAAGTGCTTATAAGATAGGTATTTAAGTCTGGCTCAAAACTTTGAATCGTTCAACTTTATTCCCAACATCGAGTCTGTGAATGTGAAATTCTTGTAAGTGAGCGTGAAACATATTCCCAGCAGTCTCTAGAAATGATATTCTTCGTAACTATCGGAGAATAATAAGCTCATACTGAGCAAAAAAAACGAAATATTAGCTCCATCAAATTTTTGTATGGAGTGATGCATTTTCCAACAAGTCGGCGATGTTCTGGAGAGCACGCCGTCTATTTCCTTGGGATATTGAATCATGCCTCAAACTTTGTTGTCTGATCATGAATCCACTTCAAATAAGGATAGATTCTGGTATTGACTTCAGGAGATCCATTGCCACAGAATTCATCAACGAATGAGAATATTGCAATCAAGGTACCGTTAGCTATCACAGGGCTACCAGAGTCACCCTAAAACATCGCGTTTTTCATAAGCGTGAATTGCTGTCTAATAATAACCAATTAAGAACAGTGGATTATTATATTTGTACTCACTACACATGCGCTCCTTTTTGCACCTGAAGATGAACACAAGTGTGTATCTTTGATCAAGTTACCGTAGGCTTCCTCACACTTTTTAAGATCAACAACAGTGGTGAGCAGTTCTTGTAACTCGTTCACAGGATCATCCTAAAATAACACATTTGATTTTTATCCATGAAAAAATGCTAATAGGAACAGGCTCAAGACACTCATACATTGTTCGTATCTCCCCATCCAGTCAATACGACGGGGTAATCTACTTCATTGGATTCTTCTTGGAATAATTTTATGGGCTGAATTTCGTCATCGAAATAGATTTCTCGGTCAACTCGAACAAGCCCAATATCATTCTCAATATTCTGAAATTTTTCGTGCATCACAACGTGCTCAGATCTGTAGACTTGCTGTGGATCACCTTCAAGTAAGTTAGAACCAGCAACAACTATCACCTCGTCATGTCGGAGACTGGAATAGGTCCAAATTATAATTTGAGAGGAGATCAATCAAATTCTCCCCCCAAAAAAATTTTGCTTGTTTTCTGTGGAAGCTCATAAATTTCTTCATACTTGCGGAGACAGTGAGCTGCTGTGAGAATGAACCGAGTGTTTAGAATAGATCCAACGCAAAGGTAGGTTTGGTACTTCTCTAGAGTGTGCACTCTCAAAGAGACTACGAAGGGATATTCGCCGTCTGAAGTGTTGTTACCGCCATAGATCCTCAGAGACGCTGAATGGGGCGTTTATAAAGATCTTGATTATCATAAAACACCTCACTTTGACGACTTTGTGTCATAAGGTCAACCAGTAATTCTTTTCTTTTTTTTTTTTATTAACGCATTCGCAACCTCTTTTTGGGGTTATTTTGCGGGACCTACAGTTTTAGGTGGGTTCCGAACCACCGAAACCACCGAAAGAGGCACTTATGAAAAGGACCCCGCCATAAATGATAGGATTTTGGCTTTCGGTCGATCTCGACCAATGGGTAGTCAAACGATAGAGCTCAACGAGCTGATCGAAAGTCT
>JAPYYZ010003687.1:0-11368 GCA_030522705.1 Eretmocerus eremicus
CATATTTTGACAATATACATTTCTAATTATTCAATATCTGATTCATTAATGACCCGAACCCTACTTTTATGATATCCCCGCAAAATCCCTCGGTTACACCATAAGTAATTATCGATTCGAGAGCTGAGTGTATTTTTAGCCATAAATATCGAATACGTTCTCACTTGTGATTTTTTGATCACGCAAGTATGGTATTCTCAAGAATTTCCATCTCATAAAAGTGTAACAGGGTGGTGACACTAGTAGTCGACCCCACCCCCAGTAGTCCGCTTCCTTGACGTTCTCATCTGTGGTCACTCAGTATTTTTGAGTAAAATCAATGTTCCATACGTAGGTATTGATTCTTTAGCGCTCCCTTTACCAATCGAGATCAGGAAAATTCATGAAAAAAGAAGTCGGCAACTGCGGCTTTAATATTTGAAAGATTGTGACGTGGAAATTTGAGGTTATGTCACACCTCAGGGTCACAACTCATTTCTTCTTGGCCGGATCGGGATCGGGCCCAAGTCCCCGCGCCTGAAGGGCGGAGCAGCTACTCACGTCTGGGGTGAGCACACCTGTAAATGAGGGAGGAGAGGTAGATCGGTGGGCAATGATAAGTCCAGTGTCTATTCCCTTCAGCTATGCGCCCATTCATTTAACTCTATATTTCATTCATCTACACTGCTATGATGCGGCAAGCATGCCACTTATGTACACTGACTCAAACGCTATCTGTCCTATTGTTCATCTACTGCGTTTCCCTAACCTCACACTATCTATGTACAATATTCTTATTCCATGTCTGTCTCACGCGAGCAACTCCCTCACGTACGCGTTCTAACCTATACATCCGACATCTGCGCGATACGTCTTCCCTGGATGCACCCTAAGCCGCGCGACACGACATCGCTGTCGCATGAGACGACATCCCTGGACGCATCCTAATGCTTCGCACCACGTGACCTGAGCGATGCGCGCGTTCCGCCGAGGGACTTCGGTCCGCAACGAGCCGCATGCCCGGCGCGAAAATGGCTGCCGCTGGCCAGCCTCGTGGCCAAGATGGCCTGAATGCTCACGTGGTCGGGGGGAGGGGGGGCGAGGGAGAGTCAATAATGGGGATCGAATGAATAGTGGTCGCACTTACCGTTTACTTTCGCTTGATGTCAAAACGTCAAGGATTGTTTCCACGGACTCCACATCTGTATGCGCAACTCCTCGAATCGGCTTTAACTCAGCTCCGTGTAACTCATAAATCTCGAAAAACTCTCCTCCAAGTTGCTCGCTTGTCGGTCGACTATCCACCACTCGCGGTCTATTCCCCTCTTGCGCCCACCCAACGCGCGCCCGGGAAGTGCTGTCCTCGTCGGCCCTCGCACGCACTTTCCGCTTTGCTGCTGCTGCTCTGCTCTGCTCTGCTCGGCTCGACGAATCATCCCTCGCCGTCGACTCATCCTCGCCCGGGTATCTCGACAGAAAGACGTTCGAGCGAGATTAGTGTTACGCTCTGAACTACCCGGGCAAAGGCGAGGAGACGGGTTCGAGTGCGGCTGCGACGTCCTCACGTCGCAGAATGTGTATCAATCCGCTCGAATCCGCCTGTTTCCCTTCGTAGAAGATTTAGAGGAGTCTTCCATTGAAATCGCTCCTAGAGAAATTTGAGAAGATATCGCATCCCAAAACATTCTGGATAAGGTCGGTATTGGCCTAAAAATTACTCATCCGCTGCAGCAATACCCCATACATAGCAGTAAATAATGGGGTGGGCGATGACTAGTGCCCGACGATGAACTGAGACTGTTTGGCGGCCACTCGGTCGGCCACTGGTGCCCGCTTCATCTCGGATGCAGCTCTAGTTGTTGCCCACCCCCTTTCTCCACATTTTACATCGAGTAACTTCCCAAAACTCTTACTTATCCAATGCAATGTGGAAATTCTCATTTCTGTTGACATTGTTGGCCTGGTGTCGGTACATTCTGAATTCGACTAAGCTTAATCTTGAGTCCATTTTTTTGTAGAGGACTCGATATTGAACGATTAATCACCACTGTCTCCTCTAGTTGTGACTACGAGTAGCATGGAACGATTCACATTCAGCTGATCCATTGACGGATTTGATAGGTAGAGGAAGATTGTTTACACAAGAAAATTGTTCCTTGTATGAGCTGGTCTCTGAATATCATGACTTTCTTGCAAGAGAATACACAAGCATACTACCCACAGCAAGTTTTCTACCTGAATTCAACGCACACACTTATTTCACCTGATTCACCTACGCAAATCGTTTGGCCGGAGACAGCTCCATTCACATATCATCTCTCGAATAAACCCAAAATTGGCTCCTACTAGTGCAACAAATGGAAAAGATCCGGAGAACAGAGCCGAAATACGGCATTGATAGCGTATCTGATACAAGAAGGATCTTATGGAAGACTTCTAAACTATCAAAATTGGCGATTAGAATTAACATGATCCCCGTAGATCAACATCAAATCACCTCCATTGTCATTTCAACGACGGACCAGAGCGAGAAAGATTGCTACTTGGAGGAGTGGAGAAGGGGTGAGGAGATGTTTCTCATTTAAGATATGATTAGTCATCACATTAGGATGATCATTTTGTTGTTAATGTCATCCATCATATCTGTTTGCTCCGCAGAGGAAAGCCAAGATGCTCCATGCCGATCGGAATCTCTGCATTGAACCGAGTTCAGCTGACTCCATCAAAGTAATTTTCTAAATTGGATCAATAATTAATACTGTCTGCGAGTTATTCCAAACATTTTGTGCATTAAGATTCACGAATTCGTATGAAATGAGCAAAAACTACTATCGCTCACGGACCACGCTTCTTCAAAATGAACGATTTCCGATAATACATGTCACGGAGTACTTTTTTGCAACAAATGCCGTAGAACGTATCTTTTCCCAACTCGAGTCTTTTTTCTCGATTTTCTCTGGCTATTTAATAGGATTAGTTCCCAAATCGCCTGACGAGACCTGGGTGTTCGCTCTAGCAGCACCGGTGTCGCTGCAACGCGGCAAAATCTTTGCCTTCAAGTCTTGCATCATGTGGCAGTAACTCAGTCATTCACTGTGTTCAAAGGGTTCAATACATTGTTTGAGCATTCTCTATTGAATCCAAAGTGAATTGATGAGGGCTGCTGTCCAGATGTAACATGCCAACCCTCTAGCGAATTGCCGTTTCATTTGGAATGTTCATTCAAGTCGCGCTCAATCTCCAAAATTCAATATTATGATGTTGATTATCCATCGAATTCTATTTTCTTCACCAAACTGCTGTGGGCTCTCGATTCGATAGGTCATGAGTTATGTAGTTCTTAAATCTTGTGCAGTTTGAAAGAGAGCCAAAAACTCTTGGTTTTGTTCCGGGGTCTTCTGGAGGACTGAGATAAGCGAATCCGTGATCGCATTTCGATCATTGCATGCGAGACTAACTTGCGATGGTTGAGAAGTGGTATGAGCATACTTACAAGCTCCGCGAAACTCGAACTAAAAAAGCGGTGTTTTGGGATCCACACAAACAATAACATCAGAAATCGACTAGATTCACTCGTGAACGATGATTTGGACCCTGAAACATTTTCTACAAGTCGCCGTCTTTATTGCTAACTCCTAAAAGCAAATCTCGCACATAAGGCAAATTTCTCAAATATTCATCTCCCCCCTCCCCCCCCTCCCCCAAAGTAAAGGCACACTGCTCTAGAGCACATATTTTGACGTGAATGAACTCGAAAGATATGAATATGATCATGTGACTCATTTGGGTGAGGATGTTGACCAGAAAACAGGACGAAATTATCAAAATGAGTAACGTGACTCTTTTCACGTTTCGTCGGCCCGTTTACGGTGAAATATTTGCTCAAAAGCTATATATTTCAATTATGAGAAAAAAATTTTTTTCCGATGATATGGCTCGAATTTTGGGATTTGCCCATATGTGTTTTCATTTTCGAGGATAATGGACGTTACGGCAAATATCAAAAGTGCTGTGGGAACCCTCATACATCGCCCTCACATACCTAATATCAGTAGTCAGTTCTTGCCTCAGCTAACTTCTGTGTCTGAAGGTTCGTCGTCATCATATGACACGGAAAGTCCCGAATTTTCTTAGCTTATCTATTTTTGAACCCCCATCTAGATCGATGAGGTCTGAGTTTGAAAATGGTTTCCATCCAATGCAAAGGAGATCTATAGAGAGAAAGTTCCATAATTCTGTTTCAGCATGAACGTGCAAGAGTCATTTATAAGTATGCTCTAGAGAAGATTACAAAAGAGGAGAATGTTGAAATATTCAAAGCTTATGCTATCCACGAGAAGAAATTCGGCGATCGGCTCGGTGAGTGGATATCATTCTCTACTTACGGCATCAAATATCTGATACTGATCCTAAATTCGAGTTGCCTACTTCTGTTATTCCATGCCAGCTTTGAATTGATGTTTCTCCGATCCAGGATCACTTTCCCATCTTGGATCACATTATTAAACCATGGCATACATTTATCACGCTTCATTGACTCTTTGAGAATACGGAGAGCGTAGTTGGGACGGAACGTCCCGCAGTGAGACAAATTCAGAATTTCTGATATCCCAGCAAAATTCTTCGGCCACACCGCACGCCTCCAAAATACCTCAAAAATCTCCAAGACCTCAAAAATCTGCAGAATATGGTGAACCTTTGGTAATGGACGTAAAACTCTAGATCTGCGACACGGAGCCCGTGTCATCAATCGTGATCTCTAGGAATGGTTTGAGATATCGACGCCGACACACTGTCTCACTACGCTTATCTGTTCCAAGAAATCTCATGTCTATCCGACTAGACTATTGTCAATATTATTATGTACTCCGTTTATGATCGATCTCGGACAGATATGTCCAACTTGAGCAGGGGACCAAGACGCAAAGAGTTGCATAACATAAACTGGGGTGGCTTTGGACATTGTCACGCTTCACCTCCCGTTTTTGTGGTAATCGGCCCAGTAAACCCTGATGTATTCGTGCATTATGTACTCATCACACGCGCCTTGACCCCGTCTACAAGCTGGCGTGACAAATATTCTCTCTTGTTGATCCTCGATCCCATTCCTTGCAAAATGTGGAGAGTATGGGTGATTTTGGACATTGGCCAGCTAGGCTTTATGAATTATGAGTTAGTAGGCTTGACAATGTCTCCTGAAAAGGCCCAAAGCGATAGAAAAATACCCTGAATTGTGTTTTCCGGTTGGATGTTATGGATGGATTGAAACGTGGATTCGATAGCGCTTGAGAATAGCACAATTGGAGTTGGAGCAGAATTCCTTATACTCATACAAGTTTTTGGCTTCCAATGATCGAATAATTCTCTTTTTGACATCCTGTCCGTAAAAGCTGACTTTAGCCTCGGGTTCGCGTCTTTCACTCACAGCTTGTCATAGAATATACTTCGATACATGGGCGTGAAACCTATCTCTCGGGTTCTCGTGACGATTCCGATCCTCGCCTTTGGCTTAGGCCGGAAATCCATCACTCGAAGAATATGCAAAAAAAGTCTTCTTCACTCTCCGTGCGTGAAGGTGCTTTTTTCAAATCCAAAGAAACTGAGAAGCTTGGGTTGAGGAGACGAGAAACTTCATGTCCAAAGGGGGGAATTCAAGAAGAAGCTGAAGAAGAAAGCCCACGATCAAGAAAAAATAAAAGCTACTGCAGATTTGAGAGGAACGAAAATGACGGCAGGCCTGGAAGAGATCCAAAAGAGCCCCGAAGAAAAAAATAAAATGAAGGATTATTGATTCATCTCAGCTGATCTAGTTCCTGAGTGGATGAATGTATGTGATAATATATTTATGAGAATATTGTATCCTCAAGTTGGAAGAATTCTTGTTATTTGTTAATCTGCAACATTTTTTGATTGAATTAAATGAGTCCTTCAAGATTATCCATTTCCTCATATGTGTCTTCGAAAAAATGATGGGCTTATAGGAATTCCTATCATTTAGAGGTAGAGGAAGCACCTAAAATCTCATAGAGCATATGCCACTCTGAAGAAATTAGTTTTTCTCTGAGGTCCAAAGTGAAAGATTTACGGGATTCACTGATACAGGCAATTCTCAGGACCTTTTGAGTTCCTGCGTTTCAAACTTTTCTCTCTCATACTTGGAGCACAGTTTAATGGTTCTCTCACTCCAAACTATACTCTTCGGGGTTGATTTGTCATGTTCGTGCACGACTTCTGACGTACGGCATTGCCAAGGGACCCGAAATCGCAAGAACAGTGATTTGTCTCTGCTGAAACTCGTTTAAATTAGTTCAGTTGGCTCTAAAATGTCAAAAAATGTTCAATATCACAAGTCCTCATCAATTGCAATATTTTCAGCTCTATAACTTCACTCATAATCAATTTCCATGCAGAATAGAAGGGATTGGTACACTTGAGGCGACACCGTAATGCCCTCTACCTGCTCCCCTAACCCAAAATCCGTTCCGGGGGTATCTCGACTTCTGCTGAATCAAATCACACGGAATTCGAAGTGGCATCTACAGAATGTTTATAAAAACAGGGTCACGAAGCGAGTTCAGGAATAGGAGATGTCATTCCGGCGTGCCGAGTAGATTTCCGCAACATGCTTCTGCGCCATCGATCTGTGTGAGCAGTCGACATCTGGAGTATACATATATATGCTTTGTGACGCCTGAGTCAGTCCGTCTTCTTTTCTCCCAGACCGAATATTATATTGACTACCTTCCTGTTACAGCCAAAACACGAATATGAGCAGATGCATAGATTTGCGGAGTGAGAGAGAGAGACAGAGAGATGGCAGTATTGCGCGAGCAGCGCGACAGAAAGAGATATATATCCATAGTCGACCGCAGCGCCATTTTCACCGCGCCACTGCTCCGGGTAGCAGCTATCTTGTTTCATCAGAATGATGAATGCGGATCCGCGAGCACTCGGTGACGAGGTCCAAAACGGATTTTGGATCTCGTCACCGAGTGCTCGCGCGGACAGAGCTCGCCGTCGCATTGTGTTATTGAGCTCACGCTGCCCGGAGCCCATCCGCGACGTGACTTAGTGCGGGCTCCGGAGCATTATCGGTGACATTGTTCGACGATAGTGACCAGGGCAATCGAGCTGCCTGAGTCGAGCGTGAGCTGCGTGGGCTGCTCCCCGAGCTGAGGTCATTCTGAGCGATCAATCTGTGTCCAGACCGTCAATATTGTAAGTGCCACTCCCAAGTATCTCTCTCCTCTCTCTGAACCTCTGATTAATATTCCCCTCAATGCGCGCTTAACAATCGTGCTCGGGCTCAATATCCATTTGTGGTCAGCGGGCAAAAGTCGGAGAGTTTCTTTGAATACATGCCCACTTGTTTCCTTTTTAATCGAGTGTGTGCTCATTCAGTGTTCCTGCCTCTTGAATAGTCAGCAATAGCTCACACCCCAAGCTTCTCAAATGAAACCAGGCTCTGCCTGGAAGAACCGAGCTATTCCAGCCGTTACGTGGCGCTGAACTGATGGTGCTGATCTCGAAAGGAAGCAGCACTTGAATGCTGCACTGTGTACAGGAAGTGCAAGAGTACAGTGTGCCTGTGTGACTATGCAAGTGAGTGCTTCGAGAGTGTGAATTCCGTGTGCGGTGCGGATTTCCGTTGCTTGTTTTTTTGTAGCGGCTATTTTGACTTCGAATTTTTGGAGCAACGTGGCTCTCGAGTAACTTCCCGTGAAATTCCGGCGCCTTGAATCGATAGACCACACTTCGGCCCGCGCGTCCGTGCTGTATAGGGGCTCCTCGCACCCGCGTGTGTGAGAGAGATGAACGCACGAAATGATTTTCGTGATCATTTTATTTCTCGCGCGTCGGGGCTCAATCAAACTGTCATCGAACTTGAAGCTCGGTATGCAACAGTGTGTGTAAAAATATGCGTGTATGAGCATACAAGAATGCGAGCGAATAGTAGCGATATAAGAGGAGTCTCCAGTCACTCGCATTTGGCCATCGGGCTAGCCCGAACCAGCCATTTGACGCAACGGGTGATCGCAGTCAGCCCTTTGATCGAGCGGCGGACTAGGCTCAGTCTTCTAATAAAATCGCAAGACGCACGTCACCTTGGGGCGTCCTAGTTTTTCATAGAGCTGGCGGGAAGATATTTGGAAATACAGAAGGAAACCTACTTTTCCCGCCAGTGAATGGCGTATCATAGTTACTATGGGAAAAATTTTGGTCAAAAACTTCAACCAGTCGTTGAAGTTAATTTCCAACTGATTTTTGAATTCTCAACCACTGTTTAAATTTTTAACCAGTAATCCAACTAACGTCCCACGACGAGACTGTGCATGTGTTTCTAGCAGAGATCATGTCACGGAACTACCCGAATTTTTGGTCAGATCGTCGAATGAGACTACTAATTCAATGACCTTGTCGAGTCATTTTTTGAACCCCCGCACCGCGCGCTTGACAAAGTCATCAAGTTGGTAGTTATATCGACGATCCGGCCTAGAATTTGGTACTTTTGTGACATGATCCCCGTTGGAATCACACGTACATTACCTCGCGAGACATCATTTTAATCAAAGTTGGAAATCCAACCACTGGGTGAAAATTCAACCAGTGGTTGAAGTTTGTTTCGAACCACTGATTAAATTTCCAACTAAATGGTTGGAACTTGTGGTTAAACTTCCATTTACCTCTTTACAATGTGGTATCAATTCCCAAGATCATCGCTATGCCGCATTATACACGTTCGTTATTGAAAATATCAGTGAAATATACCTATGCACATAGTTTTGAATGAATATAGCCAATACTTTGTACAATTCACAATTTATTGTTAGTTCTCATCTGCACATGTCGAATTCGAATGACATACCGAGTTACACTTCAAACTTTAGCCGTTTCTGGGAATTGATATTGTTTATGATGCGTTATTCATTGACATGAAATGAAAATAGGTTTGCTTTCATTTTTTTGAAATATCTCATCGCTAGATCGCTATTTGGAGAATCGAACGCACCGAGGTGGAGTGCGTCTCGCGATTCTATTGAAAGGCTGAGCCCAGTTCGCCGTTGGATCAAAGGGCTGAGTGTGTTTCACCGTTCCATCAAATGGCTGGTTCGGGCTAGCCCGATGGTCAAATGCAAGTTACTGGAGATTCTTTCCACCAAGAGCCGGCGTTCAATTAAACGACGAGCTAGTTGATCATACGGCTGATTCTACCAAGCTACGACAGATATCCCGGAATAGCAAATAGCGTTCTCGAGCTCTTCGCTCTGTTTTTCTTGATTTAAAAAATTCTAAGAAATTCTCCGGTGGCGTGAAGAATTCAGAGTTGGTCTCCGGCCAACGTGTGCACAAGCGTGATTGCCTATTGTAGATTAAGCGGTTGTTGATGGCAGTCTGAATCACTTGCTTGAGTTTTGACGTTCCTTCCGACATTTGCTTATCGAATTCTGCAAATTTGTGCTCAATAAAAGCAATTCAGCAGTGACTCATGCACACTCGTGCATTGCAGAAACCAATTGCTTATAACATTTTCAACAATGAATTCGTGATTTTTGACGAAAAATTGGTCAAGTAAATTAGACCAAAAGTGAAATCAATACATGATTGTGCTGTCGACCGAAACGTTTTTTTTGTCAGTATATATTAGGATGACACTTATTTCCCAATCTTCATTTTTCTGTCGTACTTGAATCGTGAATTCATGGTGAGAGAACCTTCCCAGTGCCAATAGAGATCGCCCTTATAGTGCCCATCTTGAGAAACTTTTCCGATTTTCGTAGCCGTTTCCAAAGCATTTCTTGCTTCAGGTAATGAATTTTATAGGAATGAGCCCGAAAAATGCGTATTTTTCACGCCTCCGCGTCGGGCCTCATTCGCGAAAAAACGCGTATCCGGGCTTTTTTTCCTATAGAATATCTCATACATCTTGTTGCGTGAAGGCGCCCTTTTCCGCTCGAGTGCTGGAAACGAAAACTCATTTCCGCAACACGACCTTTAATACTCTAAAAGTATTCTGGATCAATAGTCATGGTTATCACCTCCAAAATGCGTTTTTATCCGTGTCAATTGATGGAGTAGAACTGGTCATATAGCTGTTTGAAAATATCAAAGAACCCAAGGTGCCAACTCCCTGAGCCCTAGAATCTGGGCCGAGGCTGGACGACGTTTTTCAGCTCCAAATGCGTATACTTTCGGTTCTCCTCCATCAATCGGCGTCCAAGAGATCGCATTTTGCAGAAAATTAAGCCAGCTATTCGATGAGAATAGTTTCAAGACTTGAAACCCACTCGTATGCCGATTGATGGAGCAGAATCGAAGATATACGCGTTCGGAGCTAGAAAATGTCATCATGAACTTTTGATTGAAGTGCGGCTACTACAGAAAATAGATATAAGCTCTTAGTTCCACGTCTCGGCATTTGCTTCTTCGAGCTCTATCCAGACGAGGTACGACAGAAAAGTGAAAATTGGGGAATAAATGTCATCCTAGTACGTGAAGCTATGCGTAGTCAATGGCCAAAGTATACATACATATAGCGAGGATGGCGTATAGCCTAGCGTTAAGATACATTGAGAGCGTGCGAAAATTGGATGCAGCTCACGCAGAACTGAAAGATTACTTACGCTCGTATGATTAAAAGTGATTGTTGATGTTCGTTTGAACAATTTGCAAGAAAAATCAAGTCTTCTCCGCAAATAACACCCGATGTGGGGGTGAAGGAAGCGATCTACGAGAAGATTAAAATCATGTTTTGTATTTTCTGAAAATTTGTTGCTCCCGAGATTTTTCACATTCTGTGAGCCAAATTGGACTGCAACTCCCAAAATAAGTATGCAAAGCTCCAGCTTGCGATGAAGTTGGCGTGAATCATTGATTTCGCGTGGAAATTGCCAGTAATTTTGCAATGAATAAGTTTCTGAAACTTTTTCCTTGTAGTAACTTGCCAAGAATTGCTCAATACTTTCTGAAATTGTTGGCTTGTATTCGGTGAATTTGAGTGAACTTTCGAAAAGTAGAGCTAGAATGAGGTTAGATGGCAAGGTTCAGCGACCCCATCTAAGCTTTTGCTCTCAAATGTACACTGAAGTGTGCCAAGAAATGGAAATCTCTCAAAGTTGTAACGTCAGTGCAAGCAACAAGGCACAATCACGCACTTAAGGCCATGTCGTAGCCGTGCATCCCACGCGTGGGTAGCCGTTTTCGCGGCATTTCCCATAATTCTTGAATCCCTTAGAGATTCGGATCAAAATAAAAGAGAGAAGCTGTTCTACGTACCCAAATCTAGAGCATCTCTCTCCTCTTTTGATCCAAATCGCGAAGATTTTTGAGAATAACAGGAACACGATGAGTGCCTACATGCCTCACCGTATACATTGCGCAAGTATACATG
>JAPYYZ010003689.1:0-16236 GCA_030522705.1 Eretmocerus eremicus
TATCATATCGAGATCTATGCCATATACTATATATACATATCTAACATCAAGAAGTGAATGCTGAATCTTGTACTTATAAGAGAAAAGGTAAGCGCAACTCAGCAGCCCGCTCGTTAGACTGTTCTCCGAACTCACAATGTATTTGTTCATCCGAACCCCTCTGGTTCGGTCATAACAGTACAGTTAGCACCTCGCACAAGAGTCAAAGAGAATTCAGTGTTTCGAGTAAGGAACGGAAGCACTCCAATGATTATGATAACGAAACTGATGAATGAATGTCTTCTCCGCTCAATTATTTTCGGTATGACTCATTTATAACCAGGGATTTGGATATTCACACCTATCGAAACTGTGGAGGGCGCTCACTATATTTGTCCAATGTATTGGACACTCGTTATTTCATATTAGATGGATACAAAAAAAATCTGTGGGGTATTGTCTCTTCATTTCAGACCTAGTACACCCTGATTCAGACTTCATCTAATTTTTTTCATCTCTGGGGACTGCTGTATAGAGAATGGGTTAAGATTCGCCGGAGTTAGGAAGTCGAGAAGCCCCAATTTGTTATCACGAGTAACCTTGCATTCCCAAAAAATGAAATCCCTATCCCTTAGAAATATATAGCGTGGAAAAAAGCCAACTCATATTTGACCCGTTCACTATTTCGTCCCCTCCAGGGAACAAAATTGTTTCCCAATAATTCGCGACTACTCTTCTGGAATGCATTGGAAAAATCTGTGAAAATTCTGAGAGATTCCTGTCAACACAGAGAACATATTGGTCCACGATTGAGGTCTGAATATCCAATCGTAGAAACAAGGAGAATCAAAATCAAAAATCTTTCAAAATTTCAATTTTGCCTCTTTTTGTCATTTTACGACCTCAGAAACATATCTTGACATTCGGAGAGTTATTTCTGATACCAGGCGCAATTCTGTAGTGAACGGGTTAAGAAAGTAATAAGCGGAATCTTAAAATTTTTGATTGAAAAAGAACTACCTCCGAGGTTGAGTGTGAATTGTGGGTCTGAGTTTGGTGACTCATAAGACGGGAAAAAGCAATGATTGTGTTCTTTGTATTTCAGAATACTCGTTGGCTTCCTTCCAAATTCTGAATAGATTGGTTGAGACAAACTTTTCGTTCAATGAATTTTAGGAATAATGCCAAAGTTATGTCAATTTTTTTGTCGCAAAAAATAATTTTTTCGGTGATTTTGAATGATGACATAGCAAAAGTATCAGAATTCCATGATATGAAAATGTTTAAGATCAAGATACTCGCGGGATGAAAATTTATGAGGGATGGAAGAACTCAGATTGACTGATATTTGGATTGAGTGATTCTCTATAAGAGATGAAAATTTTCATAGGGTTGGGCGAACCGTTCAGGAGTTATGGTGGAGAATAGATGGAAAGAAGTATAAACAGACTCATAGAAACAAGGGGCAAAGGGTGGGAAGGGAAATACGATATAATTTGATGAAGGGTAAGGTGTAAAATGTATAACATACAGTGGATAGATCTTGGCGAGAGGAATAAGAAGAGGTTTGTTGAATATGAATGAGAGGTATACTCGAAGAGAAGAATGGATTTGGAATACTAATCGAGCAATGTGTAAGAAAAAAAAATTTTGGTCAATGGAGATTACTATCCGAGATTTCTCGTGCATTACATCGCTAAGGAGAGATATTTCTCGGTGAGGATACGAACTGAGAGCTCAAAATACGCGCTATCTGAACTTGCCACTCTGCAGTGTGAGTGGTGAAAAATTATCTCGCACTTAGACATCGTAGATCAATTTATGACCAATTATTCATATCATTCCTGGATCCGGAAACCAATTATACCCATCATGGTACCCGAATTTTCGGTGAAAATACATTCTCAGAGCTCAAAATTGTGACGTGGTAAATGAAATTACCAGCCCAAACTATTTATTTATTATCGGACCCCGGCCGTGAGACTGCGGGTTTACGCACGCGAAAGGCGATACGTCTCGTACTCTCGGCAGCAGCACAGCTTTCTCGTTCCGGCCGACCTACCTTACACCTGAAAAGCGAAGATGGGAAAAGGGGAGGGGGGGGGGGGCAAGTGCGCGAAAGAATACTCCCAAGTTCTATATTTTCGAACAAATCCGGCCTATATTCTAACACGTTCCTTCTTCGCGGCGGTACATCGAATATCACATATGGGCAAATTCACGCGGCAATTCCTCCACGAAATATACAATCAAGTTCACTCGCGACAACATCTACGCGTTCATTCTCGGCCAACACGCACTGTCCGGACACACTCCGGCCGACTCGACCAACGGCCAGGAGACTCTGCTCCGAAATTCCCAACGGCCAAAATGGCCGCCGACCGACGCTCACGGCCCACGCGGCGCGATACGCGGCCAAAATGGCCAACCGACCGGCTATGCTCACGCGGAGCAAAAAAGGTGCTCGCCGCACGTGTGAGTCACAGAGGACCGACGCTGTCCCTGGACTCCTCGACCGTTCCCGACCACGACCCTAATATACGCACGTCTCCTTGGAGACGTCTCGGCCCGCGATGCTACTCCACGCGATGTCCACCGGCCTTCCTAATATACGCACGTCTCTTTGGAGACGTCTCGGCCCGCGATGCTACTCCACGCGATGTCCACCGGCCTTCTCGGCCGTCGCGCGCACTGATCCTCACGGCCATTCTCACGACGCGGCAGCGATTCCAAGCTCAACTGTGCCTCGGCCAGGTGGTCGCAACGCGCACGCATAGCAGCCCCAGGAGTCCGTACGGCCAGGGCTCGACGACGCCCGAACGCGACGGGCGAGGCTCTTCGGGGGATCCGCGGCAAAGGAGAGATTCAATAATGGCAGGCCCACTCACCGTTGCTCATTGTCCTCTTGAGTGATCCTTGATATAGGGCTCTCTCGGCCTCAACAACTTCCTCTCGCTCCCATAATCTCCTCGGCACAGACTCCTGGGGCTGTGCGAGGCGCGCTGCTCCAACCTCGGGCACGAGTAGCAAGGGCGGTGCAAGGCACGTGTGCACTGATCGAGCTCCAAACTAAAAGTGGCAAAATGCCCGGCCTTCTTCTTCCGCCCGCATCAATTTTCTCCTCGTGGCCAGCGGCTCCTGATTGGCCGCTCATAATCCGGAAATCTAGTCCGGAATCTAGGGACTCCAACGCGCGCCATTTTCGGTTGCGCGCGAGGCGAGAGCGAGAGATGCGAGGGAGCATCAAGAGAATCGCAGCGAGTCGTCCGCCGGCCGTAAGTACGGCCCTGCTGCTGAATTTCCCTCTACTCGGCCGTTGCCTCCACCAGAATACGCTCTCCGCCCCCTCTGCACGTTCCTCGGCCTTGCTGCGCATGGAGGCGCTTCCTTGCCCCCACCTCGTAGCTCCAACTATGGGCACTTCACGGCCAGCATCATTGCACGGCCGGGATATACCTATATTTGCTCTTCTACGGCCGGAGTATATCTATATATACTCATGCGCGTTCGAAAGGCGCTCCAAAATGCACTCACACGGCCTTTGTTCACTTATATATACTGTTACACGGCCGCAATATACCTGGGAATGCATCAGCACGGCCGTGGTATAGCTATATATACTCGCACACGGCCGCCCCATACCCACGAGTACACTTGCACGGCCGTAGCATGCTCATAACACTCATTCTGGCCTTCGAGGCTCTCGGCCGACATGTATGCACTCATACATATACGTCCGCATTCATCGGCTGCTCGAAATCTGGCCTCGCGGCCGCTGTCCAAGTATCGGACCAGGTCCCCGGCTCTCCAGGTGGCCGTGATCTGGCCCGCCTGGGGATCGCCGGACTGACCATGCGCAGCGCTGCCTTGGCCATGCGCGGTAGTCAGGTGTCTGATCGGCCACGCGCTGCGCGAGCTCCCCGCCGTCGGCGTCGTCTACACGGCCATCCGCGTGTCCACGGCCGGGTTCGAGTTCGGCGCCCGCAAGCGCCTACGAGTAGTCCCGTGCGGCCGGGTGCGCGTGTGTGTGGTGCACGGGAGGTAGTCCTCTCGGTGCCGGCAGCGGGGGCTTGCACATCCTAACCTAGGCGACCCTTAACCCGCCGTTCCCGGGGCTACCGCGGATGGATGATGGCGAGCAGCCCCGAGGAGGCGACCCCGACCCAGCAGCCCGTGTCCGTCCTCGTCGGCTGCTCCTCGGCCTCACGGCCGAAATCGTCGTCGGCCGGCTGACCCGGGCTGGTGCGCTCGCGTGTGCATGCGGTGGTCGTCGCTCGTCGAGTGAGCGTCCGGCGGCTGCGTTGTTGAGCGCCCGGGCGCCTCGGCCTCCCTCGGTGCCCGTGGTGCATGAGCGACCGGGTTCATAAACCAGCCTCCTCCCTGTAGCCACGACCCACGGGTGCAGCACCGAGACCGCGGGCAAGGGCTGTTGCCGTGGTTCGTGGCGATGCGTGGGAGGGGACTCGCGAAGTCCGTCGTCCGCAGCCCTGGGGAGTACGCCCCAGGGCTGCCTCGGCCAGGTGATTAAGCTCCACGATGTTGTTGCGCCTACCCGAGGCGAGCGCGTGGCCGCATCCTCACGGAGGTATGCCCAGTCGCCCCGGCGTAGGCGCTCGGCCGCCGTCTTCGGCCTCCCGGCCGCTGTATCTCCACCGCCGGATCAGCACCTCGAGGAAAAGTGAGAATCATGGATGAATGTTCCCGAGTCGTGCTGGTCCAGGCGGCGGCGAGAGATTGTGTGGTTAAGACGGTTCCCACCGTCGCAAAATACGGGCGATCTGACCTCACTACTCCACGGTGTGGCTGGTGAAAAGTTATCTCTCACCCCGAATCCATTAATTAGTTCACGATCTATCGTTTATATTATTTCTGGATCCGGTAACCAGTTATACCCATCAAGGTACCCGATTTCTCGGTGAAAATACGATCTCAGAGCTCAAAATACGGGCGATCAGACCTCATTACTCCACGGTGTGGGTGGTAAAAAACTATCTGAGCTCGAAATACGAGCGATCTGACCTCACTACTCCACGGTGTGGGTGGTTAAAAATTCCATCATACCTAGAATCCGAGGATCAGTTCACATTCCATCATTCTCATCATTTCCGGATCCGAGGACCAATTATTCCCATCATGATTCCAGATTTCCCGTTGAGAATACGATCCATGAGCTCAAAATACGGGCCATATGGACTCATTACTCTGCAGTGTAAGTGTTGAAGAATTTTCTAGCACCTAGATCTCATAGAACTGTACCGATCTATCCTCGTTGTCATTTCTGGATCCGGAAACCAGTTATACCCATCACGGTACCCGACTTCTCGGTGAAAATACGATCTCAGAGCTCAAAGTACGGGCGATCTGACCTTACTGCTCCACGGTGAGGGTGGTAAAAATTGAATCGCACCCGAATTCTGTAGGATGGATCAAGATCTTTAATTCATATTATTCCTGGATCCGGAAACCAATTATACCCATCATGGTACGAGATTCCTCGGTGAGAATACAAACTAAGAGCTCGAGATACGAGCTTTCTGAACTTGCTACTCTGCAGTGTGAGTGGTAAAAAATTATCTCACACCCAGACATCGTAGATCAGTTCATTATCCATCATTCATGATATTCTTGGGTCCGGAATCCAATTATACCTATCATGGTACTCGATTTTTCGGTAAAAATACGATCTCAGCGCTCAAAATGCGGGCGATCTGACCTCACTACTCCGCGGTGTGAGTGTCAAAAAATTATATCACACCTGGAATTCATGGATTAGTTCACGATCTATCATTCATATCATTCCTGGATCTGGAAACCAATTATACCCATCATAGTACCCGATCTTTCGGTGAAAATACGATCTCAGAGCTCAACATACAGGCGATCTGACCTCACTTCCTCGCGGTGTCAGTTGTAGAAAATTATATCGCACCTGGAATCCATAGATCAGTTCACATTCTAACATCCTCATCATTTCCGGATCCGGGAAATAATTATACCCATAAAGGTTCCAGATTCCCCGGTGAAAATACGATCCATGAGCTTAAAATACGGGCCATATGGACTTATTACTCTGCAGTGTGGGTAATGAAAGATTTCTTAGGACCCAGATCTCATGGAACGGATCACGATCTATCTTTGTTATCATTTCTGGATCCGGGGACCAGTTATAACACCATTGTCCCCGATTTCTCGGCGAAAATACGATTTCAGAGCTCGGAATACTGATTTTCTGAGTTGATGACTCCGTGGTGTGGATGGTAAAAATCATTTTGCACCCACGTCTCATAGATCAGTGTTTTTCTCATCCTCCAGATCATTTTGAAATCCCGGAACCAGATATACCCATCGTGGTACCCGATTTCTCGGTGGAAATACGATATAAGAGCTCAGAATACGAGCGATCTGACCTTACAACTTCGCAGTGTGAGTGTCAAAAAATTAAATCGCACCTGAAATCCATGGATCAGTCCACGATCCATCATCCATATCATTTCTGGATCCGGAAACCAATCATACCCATCATGGTACCCGACTTCTCGGTGAAAATACGATCTCAGAGCTCAGAATACGGACGATCTGACCTTAGTGCTTCACGGTGAGGGTGTTGAAAATTGACTCGCACCCGAATTCGGTAGGATGGATCACGATCTATCATTCATATCATTCCTGGATCCGGAAACCAATTATACCCATCATGGTACGAGATTCCTCGGTAAGAATACAAACTAAGAGCTCAAGATACGAGCTTTCTGAACTTGCTATTCTGCAGTGTGAGTGGTAAAAAATTATCTCACACCCAGACATCGTAGATCAGTTCATTATTCATCATTCATGATATTTCCGGGTCCGGAATCCAATTATACCTATCATGGTACTCGATTTTTCGGTAAAAATACGATCTCAGCGCTCAAAATGCGGGCGATCTGACCTCACTACTTCGCGGTGTGAGTGTCAAAGAATTATATCACACCTGGAATTCATGGATTAGTTCACGATCTATCATTCATATCATTCCTAGATCCGGAAACCAATTATAGGCATCATGGTACCCGATTTCTCGGTGAAAATTCGATTTTAGAGTTCAAAATACGAGCGAACTGAACTTATTACTCTGCAGTGTGAGTGGTAAAATATCATCTCGCCCGTATATTTCATCAAGCAGTTCAGGATCTATCATTTCTATCATTTCTGGATCCGGAAACCAGTCATACCTATCATGGCACCCGATTTCTCGGTGAAAATACGATCTCAGAGCTGAAGTGATAACCTCGCTGGGAAATATGTCCGTCGCGTCTGTCCCGATTGTATATACCTCATGAGTCTGCGCTAGCGGATAGCTCCTGATAGTGGAATCACCGATATCTCCGCTCGACAAAGATTGATCCTAATTCTGAGGTTAGATTCTCGGAGTAAAGAAAAAGTGAGGCAAAATGAGCCCAGTTACGTCCCGCTCCGATGTATAGAAGGCAATGTTTTCGCTAGCAGAAGGCTTCCGCTCGTGAAAACTCCTGTATCTCCGCTCGACAAAGGTCGATCATCATTTTAAGGTTAGATTCTCGAAGTAAAGAAAAAGTGAGAAAAAATGTGCCCAGTTACGTCCCGCTCCGATGTATAGAAGGCAATGTTTTCGCTAGCGGAAGGCTTCCGCGGGTGGAAACACCGATATCTCCGCTCGACAAAGATCGATCCTAATTTTGAGGTTAAATTCTTGGAGTGAGAGAACAGTAAGAAAAAATGAGCCTAGTTACGTCCCGCTCCGATGTACACAAGGCAATGTTGTCGGTAGCGGAAGGCTTTCGCTGGTGAAAACACCGATATCTCCGATGGACGATGGTCGATCATGATTTTGGGGTTAGATCCTTGGAGTGAAAAAAAAGTAAGAAAAAATGAGCCTAGTCACGTTTCGCTCCGATCCAAGGAAGACCATGTTTTCGCTAGCGGAAGCCTTCCGCTAGTGAAAACTTCAATTACTCGGCCGCATGAGTGGTGAAAAATTTCTTATCCTGGTAATAAATTAGTAAGAAAAAGGTAAGAAAAATCGAGCTAGATCCGATGCGATTCTGCGACTTATCCTTCGCTAGCTTCAGGGACCCCTGTATGGACGACTGTTCTGTGTGTACACGAAGTGCATTATCTCACAGCTCTGACCACAAAAGGTTATGGGCTAGCTTCGCTACAACTACGCGAGTAATGAGTGTTGAGTGCCACGAAGCGTGTGGAAAAACGATGTGTGAACAAGCCTCCAAGAGTAGGACGCCGGCACGGAGCAGCTTCGCGTCAGCGCCCGGAGTACGAGGAGAGAGATCAGCAACGTTGAGACACATCAGGACTCGCCGGAGACCTGGGGCCAATCGACTTTTTGGCCACGGAGCTCTTCTGTAAGTGACTTGATGGACCCGCCGAAGACGAACCATGCTCGAGCTCTTCACGGTGTAGTCACAATGCGGGATGAGCGCATATAACTATGTGATAGAAACAGAATACCAATCGCACTTCGGGTGTCCTTTTCGCGATTACGTGATCATCACATTCGCAATCGCCGAGGCAAATGTAAAGATCGATTTAACAAGTGTCGATTCAATACAGATTCTCGATCAGCCGCCCGTGAACGCAATTGCGGCGGACAGGCACAGACCGGCAAACAGTTCCAGGAAGTCGGCGAGCTTGCGGAAATTCGGAGGCGCTCGTCATGCTCCGCCGATTGTGTAAACGTCGCACCGTGGCAACGAAGCTTCCAAAAATAACAATTTGATGAATATCGTTCCTGCGGAACATAACCGCTAACGGAGGCGCATACGAGGCGAATTACGTCAACTCACCAAGCCCCATCTTCGAGCGTCAAAACAAATACTCTCGAGCGATCCGTGAAAGCTCCATAACTCATGCGAATCAATAATAACAAATTCATAATCGACGTATCTTTTCCTCAGTTCTGTGATGGCGAGGTCCATTTTGCGAAATTCGGACAGACTAACCTCCAAATTTCATAATCAAATCTTGAAAAGGTCATATCGCAAAATTACATTTCCCTCATTTTTTTGATAGCTTAGATCGATAGATCAGAGAATTTTATGTGGATATAGGGAATAAAAAATTAAGTATTCTTCCATCTTAGCGAGGAATTAATCAAGGGATGGAGCATGGCGTAACGCGGCCGTGCGGGGGCCATCACATGTCACGCGCTGCCGGAAAAGGCAGCAGTGAATCTTCAGAAGTCCTTACGGCTTCGTTTAATCATTATTCTACACTTGTCAAGTGTTTATAACAATCATCAATGTTAGAAAACGAATCAATCGTCCTATTTTCGACTTTCAGCATCTGCAGTACCGAGATAACATTGAGCTAAGCCGGTCTGCGGGACGCACACAGGTTTACTCAAAGAACTGAAAGTATAGAACTGTATAAAATATGGAAAGTATAGTACTGTTCTCGAACTGTCAACTCCAATTGCTATTGCTGACGAAATCTCTGATGGCTGGTCGTCTGATAACTGTATTCTCGAGCAAGATGTGATCTCGTTCGTTACTTCACGCCTTTCCACTAATATCTGGCAATGGAATGGGAGTGAAGAAGTTTTCAATTTCTCCAAAAGTTGAAGCATTCTCCAAGGTGGGAGGTGCGGGAAAGGGCGTGAAAAATTGTGGCCAACTTGCGAACGTTTTGACCGTTGCGGGATTGTTTGTTCGAGAATGGTTCATCCGTCTTATCTTTGAATTCTCTTTCCCCCGTCCCAGATTTTGATAATCTCAGCTCCCCTGTCGGTGGTTGAGAGCTTCGCTTTTCGATCGATTGGTTTTTCTAACTGTGAATTTTTACATCCTCCTCTTTCTGAAAGAAGCTTCAAATCGCGGGAAAATTAAAAACTTCCTCACTTCAATCCGGGAATCGCTCAAAATCCGCGAAGCTGCGAACAAGGCCACATTCAGCTTGAAGATACGGATACCAGACAAATATCCATCAGAGTTTTCGACAATAATATCGAACAGAATTGACAACTGTTGGAGTATATTATCAATAGTGTAAGTTCTTGGATTTAGCCTGTTTGCGTCCCACCAACAATTTTAGCTGAATGTTATCTCCGTGGGACGAAAGTTAAGAGTCGTAAATGGGACAAACGAGTCGTCTTCGAACACTCATGGTTATTATGAATACCTAACGAGTGCAGGATAACCATTGAACGAAGCCGTGAGTACTCCTGAACACTCGCTGCTGCTTGCGCTTCGACAGCGGGTGACGGCACGGCGCACCGCCCGGCCGCATCGCGCCATGCTCTATTCTTCGATTAACTCCTCACCGCAATTGAAAACACCCATTTTTCCATTCGCTATACCGATATGAAATTTCCTGGTCTTTCAATCTGAGTTACAGAAGAAAATTAGGAAATGTAATTTTGAGATCTCACGCTTTCAAAATTTGACCATGGGATTTGGAGGTTGGGTTGTCCGAATTCCGGAGACCGCATTTTGCTATGAGAAAGCTGAGGAAAATATACGTTGGTTATGACTCCATTATCAATTTGCATTGGTTAAGGAGCTTGTACAGATCGCTCGGGAGTAACTGATTTTAAGCTCGAGAACGGGGCTTGTACACAAACAGAGGGAGAGACAAGAAGAAAGAGAGACAGACAAAGGAAACATATGACGAACGAAAATACCCGAGCAGTCTCAGTGAGTTCTGTATGCCTCGCCCCGAGAGTCGAGGAGCGAGTCTCGCCCGCGACCCTCCCCGGGATTTGTAAAGAAATCCGCAATGTCGGAAATCCAACATTTTGGAAACGATGTAGATGATCTCTGAGACGTAGGAGACCATTTTGTAGCATTTTTTGGAGGGATCAAGGACTCTGGCAGGAACAAGAGCCATTTCTGTCAGTTTTGTATATCTCGCTCCGAGGGTCGAGGAGCGAGTCTCGCCCGCGATCCTCCTTTTATCTTGAAGGGGCTGTTATATTATCTCGAAAATAATGCAGATGATCCCTCAGACTGAACAGATCATTTTCATCACTTTTGGGATGGATCCGAGACTCTGAAAGAAAACGAGAGCCATTCTTGTCAGTTTTGTAAACCTCGCCCCGAGAGTCGAGAAGCGAGTCTCGCTCGCGATCCTCCCTGTTATTTGGAGAAAAAAATCTCCCATCATCTCCAAAATGATGAGAATGATTTCTGAGATGTGGGACATCATTCTCTAGTATTTTCGGGATAGATTCGAGGATCGGGAAGGAAACGAGAGCCATGTCCGTCGGTTTTGTTTACCTCGCCCCGACGGTCGAGAAGCAAGTCAGGCCCGCGATCCTCCCTGGTAATTAGAGAAAAATCGAGAAAAATTTCGGAAATGATGCACATGATCCGCGAGATGTGGTATATCATTCTCTTGCAATTTTGGGATCAATTCGAGACTCTGGAAAAGAACGAGAGCCATTTCTGTGAGTTTTGTACACCTCACTACGAGGGTCGAAGTGCGAGTCTCACCTGCGATCCCCCCTGGTAATTGCCAAAAAATCCTCCAACATCTCGAAAATGATGCAGATGATCCCCGAGATGTGGTATATCATTCTCTAGTGATTTTGGGATCGATCCAAGACTCTGGAAGAGAACGAGAGCCATTTCTGCCAGTTCTGTATACCTTGCCCCGAGGGTCAAGAAGCGAGTCTCGCCCGTGATCTTCCTTGTTATTTTGGAAAAAATTCTCCTTCTCAAAAATGTTGCAGATGCTTTCTCGGAAGTAGAATATCATCTTCTAGCAATTTTGGGATCGATTCAAGACTCTGGAAACGAATGCGAACCGTCTTTCTCAGTTTTGTTTACCTTGCTCCGAGGGTCGATAAGCGAGTCTCCTCCGTGATCCTTCCTGTCATTTGGGATGAAATCTCCCGTCATCTCAAAAATGATGCAGATGCTCCTTTGGGACTGGAATATCATTTTCTAGGAATTCTGGCATCGATCCGATCCAAGACTCTGGGAACAAACGCGACCCGTCTCTTAGTTTTGTATTTCTCACCCCGAGAGTACTCCTATGAGAGCTTAACCTACAGCAATTGCGACGTGAGAACGTCGCAGCCGTACTCACGACCGTCTTCTCGCCTCCGCCCGGGTATCCCAGAGCGGAAATCTAATCTCGCTCGAAAATTTCCTTATGTTGAGGTACCCGGGCGGAGAGGAGTTGCTGGCGAGGAGAGGCTCGCCGGAGCAAGCAGACAGAGCATGCAGAGCAGCCGAAGTTGAGCAGCAGCAGCGAGGCCGGGCGTAGTGCGCGCGAGGGACGTTGAGGGCAGCACCTCCCGGGCACGACTTGGGTGGGCGCGAGGGGGGAATCGGCTGCGAGAGACGCCGCGGAGCGGCACTTGTGGATTGTCGCCCAAGACGATACGAAGTATTGTTGAGCGCTCCGGAAATTGAGAGTTTTGTGAGCCGAGTTTCGAAAAGTTGAGGGAGACGATCCGAGCCCCTTTTGAGAGTTTGTGAGGGATTTTGGAGTAGCGGAGTTACGAACGGAGGGTACAGTCCTAAACATTTTGCGGAAGATGTCCTTCGCAGAGTTTCTCGACGGTGAGTGTGGCTTAATTAGTTCTGATTCCCCTTTTTGATCCTCCCTCAATCCCTCGCGCCTGAGAGTCGTGCGCCGCGGATCGTTCTCGGGAGTGCCGTACCCGGGGCCTCGGCTGTGCCCCACGCGCGTCGCGTCGTCGCCTCTTGCGAAGCCACGCGGAGAGTTAGGAGAGCTGCTTGGGCAGCAGAAAAGGAAACCGAGAAGTCCTCGCCTCTCAGTGGTGGCGCCTCCTCGGGGGCCTGCCCTTGGAAGCCACACAAGGCTCCTCGTACCGCTCTTGGCTGGTGCAGAGCATCGCTCGGCCCGCCAGGGCGCATAGCATCGTCACCGCGTCCGTGCGTGTAGTCAGGCCATCTAGGCCACGAGGCCAGCCGGCGGCGGCCGTTTTCGTGCCGGGCACGCGGCTCGTTGCGGGCGGAAGTCTCGGCGGAACGAGCGCACCGCTAGGGTCACGTGATGCGGAGCCTTAGGGTACGTATACAGTAGGTGCCTCCAGAGTGTTAGGCTGCGTCCAGCGATGCCGTGTCGTGAGGATTGAGGTGCGTGTAGAGTAGGTGCCTCGAGAGTAATAGGCTTCGTACAGCAATGTCGTGTCGCATGGGTTGGAAGAGATAGCTCGGGGAGTGCGTACGTATAGGAGGTGCTCGTGCGTGTCGGCTATGGGTTGTAAATATTGTAAATAGAAGTGTGAGGTTATGAAGGACTCATTAGTAGACAATGAGAGCAGATAGTTGTCGAGTCAGTGTAGAGAGGTGGCATGCTTGCTATGGAGTGAGAGGTGTAGTTGAATGGAGTACCGTTGTGAATAGATGGGCGCATAGCTCAAGGGAAATACACACTGGACCTATCATCGCCCAATAAATCTACCCCTCCCCCTGATTCACAGGTGTGCTCTGTACCCGGACGTAAGTGGCTGCTCCGCCCTTCGGGAGCGGGGACTCTGGCCCAATCCCGATCCGGCCAATATAAATGAGCTGTGACCTTGTGAGGTAACATAACCTCACATTTCCCCGTCACACAATCACCAAAATTTTGAGCACTTCCCTCTTTCATGTGAGGACTGAGGTGAGTATAACCTTTGATTGGAGGATGTATTAGAGCGATTCATCCAGGATGATCAGAAGTCTAGACTCCAGTAACATTGTATTCTTTCCGGCATTTCTGCCTCAAGATCGATGAAAACAAGAACGATGTGATAACTTCATCATATCATACAATTGGACAAATCAATGCCGGGGCGCAAATATCGCGTTAGATCGCAGTGGGCCGGCCCGAGAGAAACTCGGATCGCACAAATTTATTGATGAGATATAAGTTCTCAGTTTCACGCCTCAGCACCTGCTCTTTCGAGCTCTATCCAGACGGCACCCATGTGCATGGGGTTGAGATACGCTCAACCAGCGCATCAGCAACTGCCTACTACCGATTCCTCCTCGGTGAGGGGGACCTATACTTCAAGGTGGGTTCCGAACTACCGAGACCACCGTGAAAAGCACATAAGAAAAAATCTTATTGGTGCCGGCCGGGAATCGAACCCTAGCCTCCCACGTGGAAGACCAAGGATGAGATCCACTAGGCCACGGCGACCTCAAGTTCAAAGATGAACATCAACAGAGCATAGAAATGATACCTTGGGTTAGGGAGGGTAGATACCCCGTTCTGTTCAGAGTGTCATGGTGGCGCCATCTGCCCTTCTTGTTTCGTGATTTTGTGACGGTCGGTAATTGCAGTGGCTCCACCTACAATTCACTAGATTTCTTTCGAAATGGCCCCGATGGACGGCCTCGCCTTAATACAAGATATTGACCTGGATATGTTTTGCTTATCCCATGCTCATCCTCCAACAATGAGTTTACTCATACGATGCTGTGACGGCTGGCAGGATAGTCTGTCCGTCATTTCTCTCTCCTGTCCCGAATCATGTATTAATTTTCAATCTCGTCGTAGCCGAGGATCCGAGGAGGGAGCCCGTGAGTAGATGCACGAGAGTGAGAGAGAGAGACAGAAGTCGCGATCCAGCAGAAGTCATCCACGAGCCAATGGACGTTGAACACTGTCCCCCGCGCCACGCCCGTCGCGGACCCCCTAATTTCCGTCGGCCGGCTCGCGCCAATCCAGACTTACGTCGTCCGTCCTCGCGAGCAGAAAAGATTTCGGAGCACCTCGAGCCTGCGCTCTTCGCCATCTTCCGCGCCGCGTTATCTTCTGCACCGGCTCGCCGAGGACGATTCCACGTGATATTCCTGCCGCTGTCAACGTGCCCGTAATCCCTGTGCGGCCAACTCCGTGGCCTCCAATCGCCGACGTCCGAGTGGCCGATTGTGTCTGTTGCGCCAAGTCCTTGTCGCCGATTCGTGTTGTGAGTACCGCTCGCTAATTTTTCTTCTTCTCCTGAGCTGCGCCCGATTTGCTCTCTTCCTGCTCGCGCCCCTTCATTCACTCGATGCACCTTGTTCCTTCTAGAGTCAATAAACCTTCCGTATGTTTGATATTTAATCCTCGACTCGTCAATTCATGCACAATTCCTCGCCCTTCTTGCATGCAGCAGCAGTTACAAGCAGCTTATTGGACTTCATAAAGTACCAGGCATTGCATTCTGCCTGAAGGCGCGGGAGATTATTCCACCCGTCACATTGCAGCGTGTCGATACTTTGATCCCTGTGATCACGTAGATTGGCTAATTCACTCCTTCAAGCACAAATTGACTGTCCATTTGATAATTTTCTCTAAATAAAGCCTAACTTTCGGCGGTGAAAATCCGGATAAGTTCACAGCCGCAGAGCAAAAGCCAGATCTGTCCTACCGAATCAGCCCCACGCAACGCAATATTCGGCACATGATGCGATGACCCATGCTCAAACTGATTCGCACTTGAAGGACGAAGGCACAATTCCTAGGTCGGGAATTATGAGCCCTCGACCTCCAGGTGCAAATCAGTGCGAGTTGGATCATCGTAGAGAACCTGATCATCGCAATCAACTGCGCCGGCTCCCGGCGGGCAGACGATGACGTCTGCTCTGCTGCTGCTCAGCGGGCAAGCATGCGCGGATGTAGATACGTGGAGAATCAGTGGTGCCTCGCGGTGGCGCCGAAAAGAAACTTCTTGGCTTCGATATTGGACCTGCCATCACCACCGGAGTTGTAAGACTTATGTATACGACCGTAGTTCTAGCTATGATCAACAAGCTCGACCTAGACACAGGCCAACTAGACGTTAAAACAGCGTTTCTGGATGGAAGAATCACGGGGGACTCAGTGTCCCCCATGGAAATACCTGAAAGTGTTAAGGGGAGGTACCTACAAATTTCCAACCCCATCAGGAAAAAATCGTATCGGGCTGGAAATTTTTCTACATATACATTCTCTGATGAGAAATCATATGACGGCTCCAGGGATTGGAAGAAAAATTTTTTTCGGGAAAAAAAAATTTCTCTGCGGAGCTCTAAAAATCAGATCAGAAAACCGATACGTACGTTTGTGTATCATGACTTTATGAGATAGAAAGAGAGAGAGAGAGAGAGGGAGAGGGAGAGGGAGAGATAGAGAGAGAGAGAGAGAGAGGGAGAGGGAAAGAGAGAGAGAGGGAGAGAGAGAGAGAGGGAGAGAGAGAGAGAAAGAGATAGATAGATAGATAGATGTCCTTTTATTTGCACCATGGCAAAAATTAAATCAGTCATTCAGGTACATGAAAATACATATTACGTTGTCAAAATT